>BQKN01066566.1:440768-450984 GCA_022839385.1 Asparagus kiusianus
ATGAACAGTAAATCGCACCCCCTGGTGCTGACACCTCACCTGTCCCATTTGGGTCCCCTCATTTGGGGTCCCTGGGGCATTTTTCATTATAAAATATGTAAGTGGTTTCACAAAGATTTCTTGAACACTGTCAGATATACACTTGCATGAGCACAAACAAACCAGTGACAGGACCTACTTCGGTTAGAATTTTTTCCCCCCTTCTTTTTCTTGCTGCCAGATACAGCTGAAGGAGAGAACCTTAAATTTCTAAAAGTTTGTGTGGCGCCAGATACAACCGAAAATACCTCTATTATGATCCTTTAACACTTTACCTGTATTGATACTGAACCAATAGCATGTCCAGGTACCACTTCCCAAAACCGTGCTTGAGAAACTTCACAAACATCCTCCAACGAAGTTATCTATCAGAAAGTAATACCGTTAGTTAAATCAAAGAACTATAAGATGTCAACCTAAAACTACAAACAGAAAACATTTAGGGGCAAAGAACGTACTTGTCTATGGCATTTGCTTAAGGCAGAATAGGGTATGCTCGCTGGAGACATTTGAAGCAAAATGCTTCCTGTTGCTAGAAAGAGTGGTTTGATTACCATTAGCACAGCAACCGAAACCAATCCCAAGCACAAAACCTCAGCATTCTCAACCCTGGTAGAGGAAATTAAGATGTAAACAACAAGCGCATACAACCAAATGTAGAGAAAAGAGAAGTTTCTGAAAATAATAGCAAGTTCAAAGTGCATATTCTTTTACCCTAGACTCAGAAACCATGATGCCAAGATCAAACCTGCACTGAGATGCATTTCATAGAGAATTTAGTAGAAAATCCGACAGTGGGATAAAAGAGGGACCATGGTTTATGACATGCATACCAAAAAAAAAATCCTTCCTAATGATGAATATTTTGTACCTCCTTATAGAATCTGCAAGTACATGTAAGCAGATGGAGTGGTGGTTCATATCTTCAGCTTTTCTGTAAACTGCTATAACAAGATAAATCAGCCTAGTACACAGTGAGTAGTGGAATTCCTCGTAGGAAATTTTATTTGATTGAACATACCAATATTAACACGGGCATAGCTTCGAAAGAACCATACCCCAAGTAAGTTCACCAGAAGGTTGGTGACAGCTGAAACAATCAGGTAATGCCTGTAACAAGTTAAATACTTAGCCTTTGAATAAGTTATAGAAGATCTATTGTAATAAAACATACTAAAGTTTGTATTGCTCAAGCACAGCGGCAACATAAAACCTCATTGGCAAGCTTACTTAACTCAGAAAAGGTCATTCATAACGCAAAATCAGATCGCATTCAGGATGTGGCCTCTAGAAAGATAATTATTGTGTTCCCATATTTCCATTTCTGGTTTGAGCAATAGTCTTGTTCTCCTATTTTTCTAGGCAGTGATGGGTTTTGGAGGGCTGAGAAAATAAACTGATGTTGAAGGTTGTTAAAAGGAAATCCACTTTCTTTATCGCATGAATTGCTTCACCCGAAGCTAGTTTGACAAATTTGTGACTAGTGTGAAACTAGGGACCATTTCATGGGTTCCCAAGTATTTTAGACGTTCAAGCAAGGCGAGAAATTCAACCAAATTCAGTTAATGGACCACACTGTTGAAACGGGCTATGAAGCATGGTATTACGAGCCTCTGGTAGATTATTTTATGTGCAATCACTTTGTATACAACATGCACATGAAGCAAACATATAGTTAGACAGATTGAGTTACATTAATACGACATTGTTCAAACAAATAGGAACAAAAGAAAACCATATGGCCGCTAAATAACTTTAAACTTACTTATGTTCTGATTCATCTTGTATATATGCATGTAGTGCTTCTACTGCCAAGGAGAATGACATAAACACCAGAAACAGCTGTCTAAACAGGACAGAAACATGATCATGTGTTAGCCGTTATAACAGTAACAAATAAAAATGGCTACGAAAATAGCTAGAGCCTCCCCCTCCCCCTTAAATTATGGAACCAATTAAACTAACTGACATGAGCAACAGGAAGTACTTACAGCATTTGTGAAAGCAGCCAATACTTCTAACCTTTTGTATCTGTAGAGTTAATAAGAAAATTACTTCTCTTGCCTGGAACAATAAGGTACTTCTAGAACAGCATGTTGTTTTGTAAAAGCGCTATTACTACATAACAAATAGGAAGCATTACCAAGAAGGTCACATTTAACTAATAAAGGGTTACTAAAACAACATTAACTAGCAAAAGTTAGAGATTACAAAAAAAAAAGAAATAACCAAAGACAATGTAGTAATATGTATTTACAGATCCAATTTGTCAGTTTCAGAATGTTAAAAATGAACTGGTAACTAAATTTTAGGAAAGAAAAATTCTATCAGTGGTTCTAAATAAATACAAAAGAGTGCACAAATTTTACTTACAAGCTGAAATAGTACATAAACTAGGTATTAAGTTACAATATGTTATGCGGAAACTATATATACTTCTAAAGAATGTAATAATTCTTTAACACAGTAAAGCAACAGAATCTCAAACTACAGCCGTGCATGAAAGGACCTTTTTTGCTAGAATATGCATAGACGTCAACATAAGCAGCACCAAAAAAATACAGTGATATACTGAAAAGGATCATCCATTTGTTCCCTTACTCAAGAGAAATCATTCCCCAATTCGCTCAAGTTGGTTTCCATAATTCAGAAATAATCTAAGCATTAAAAGTTTTACACCTTGCACAAATGCGAAGTGTACATATAGATATACCCGATACAAGTTCGGGCTCAATTTCTCACCTTAAGCAAAGTAGGAAAGGATTCTCCAGAGAAAAATGTAAGAAAGAAATAACTAGCAAGAGGAGGAAAGGACTCTCCAAAGAAAAAATGTAAGAAAGAAATAACTAGCAATTGTATTTCAATGGACAAGGAAGCAAATTCTTAACTCCGGTATTCATCTTGTACTTCTCCTTGAGTGCAGATTGTTACACATGGTATTCCTCTCTATCTATTGGGACTCTCAACTCCCTAAACTCCACAGAGTAGAATTTCAGCTTTCGCAGGATCACATCAATTAACCAATCCCTTGAAATTGGGGATAGTAAAACTCACTTTGGGTTGTTACACATACATACTACTTAAGCGGTCAACCCTTTCCTGCACGAAGCAATCTGCTTGCCCGCAGGTGATCTTACCAAACTAGAAGTTTATTTGTATGTGCGAATGTTTATTTGTATGAATGAACCATGCTGATGAGAATCTTTCTCTGCAAGGTGCCATGTTCAACTACAATTGGAAACTCATATAATGAACACTCTTGCAGCCAGTTGGTCAGAATGAACCAGTAATTCTTGCTCCTATCAGGAAAATCAGTAATTCTTGCTCCTATCAGCCAGTTGATTACAAGAAATTTCAGTTGTGGTAAACGACTTCTTTCCTCATCATTGTCAATCAATCAATGCTTACTCAACTATGTTTATAGACGGCTCTCCTGACATTAACTTATTCATAATCTCAAGTACCAAATACATAATAAGAACGAAGTGAAATACTAGGCATCACTGGCTTTTACTAATTGGACTTGAGAAGAATTCAAGTACATGAACAAGCCTCTTTAATACATGTATTCAAGTTATAGTTGCAATGCCCTGAATAAGGACTTCCCGAAAGGTAAATATCATATACTTCCTCCTACCCAATCACACTTTTACCATGAGGGTAAACAGTTACAGGCTCAATAAGATAAAGTAATATGCTAGACAAATTAGAATCTAACAACTAATAACTTACCCATAAGTGTAAACTCCATCAGGCTTCTTCCGAGAAGTGGCCATCGCAAACAGTGAAAACGTTAAAAGCCCACAACCAAATGTCAAATGGAAGGCATCAGACACCAAACCTAACATAAAGCATATAAAATTAAATTAAACAACACCATTCTATCAATTTCATACAAAAAGTGAAAAGTTCGATATTCTATGAGAAGGTTTTTCCCCCTTCTTAATTTTAAAGCCATCCTTCGACCGTTATCTATTTTTACATAAACCTAAAATCATTCATACACCCAAAGAACAATTTTTCACTGTAGACCCAAATCGCGATTTTATTACCAAAATCGACCGGATTTTTTTTTAATTACCAAAATCGACCCGTTTTATGCCACGTAAGCCTAAGCCCATTTCCTAATTAGTCGGGGTTGCCAACCCCGACTGTTTAGGAGTTGTTAAACCCCAATTAGAAGCCTTAAACCTGATTTAATTGGGTTTAACAACTCCTAAACAGTCGGGGTTGGCAACCCCGACTAATTAGGAAATGGGTTTAGGCTTACGTGGCATAAAACAGGTTGATTTTGGTAATAAAAAAAAATCCGGTCGATTTTGGTAATAAAATCGCGATTTGGGGTTACAGTGAAAAATTATTCTACACCCAAATAACCCAAGTTGATTTATTTTCAAACCCAAAATCTATGTTAATCTGCTACAAAGTATGGTAAACTACTATTTAAACTGTTATAGTACTTGTTATACTGCTATAACATATGATATCAATTGTTGTTGTATGAATAATTTTAGAACCGTACGAGTTTAAAAATAATTCACTGTTTCGAACTACTACTTCCCAAAAGCGCCATAAAAATCCTCACCTACGCGCCCAGTAAAGAGCCCAATAGCCAACTCTGTCGTCGAGTATGCCACGTTCAGCGAAATCAGCAGCGCCAATCTCTTCATCGATCGATTCCCAGACCTCACGGCTCTAACCATCGTCACCACCAAACCAAAAACCGAAAACTTCATCTCGCCACCGCTCGCCGCTCCCAAGCTCGGCTTCTCGTATCCTTTCCAAGAATCATCGATATTGATGCTCGAGTCGCTTCTCGAGAGATTCGGCCTGAACGAGTTGCTCCTCTGAATCGAGATCGGCGATTGGGGATCGGGGTGTCGGAACGAGGGATTGCGAGAGAAGGCGACGCGGCGATCGTTGACGCTGAGTCCGTAGTCTCCTCCGTTCCAATGACGGTGGTTGGAGGAGGAGGTTTTTGGGGGCGGGAATTTGGGGGTGGATCCTGATCCGTTGGATTCCATGGAGCTTGGATCTGAGATTTCTAGGGTTTGGGGATGATGAAACCCTAGGGTTTTAGAGGAGATTCTTAAGATCGAAGAGCATCGGAGATTTTGGGATCTTTTCCATTGTGAGGAAGTGACGAGGGAAATGAGACGAGAGTTTCGGTCTCCGTTCGCTTCTTCGTCCCTCATGGGTTTATTTGAGATATTGCTCAAATCTAGGGGCTTTTCGCCCTTACCCCCTTATATCTTTAGTATGTCGGATCAGTCCCTCAAATAGTTGAGATTGCTATTAGGTACCCCTATTTATTACAAGCAGTTCAATATTAGTGCCTTAAATCATTAAATTTGTTATCAGGTCCCGCAATTCTTAAATAGATTCCAACTAATTAATACCTCCAATCAGGAGAAACATTTGCAAGACGTAAGAATTGGGAGATCTAATGGCAATTTCCATGCTTGAGGGACTAATTTCATAAATATTAAAGATGTGATGGACCATTGCCGGAAAATCATTTATAAGAGGAATTTTTTTAACCTAACAAATCAACCATATTTGCAAATTTACCATCCTAGTTTTAGGGAAAGTAATATGAACTGTCCAAAAACCCCAATGTGAGAAAAAAAATATATAAACTTTTGAAAATTATAAAACACCGCCCAAAACTTTGATGGGATACGCATCAAGCTATCAGCACACACCTCTGAAAGTTCTTAATTGTAACATTTAGCGCGTCATGCTTTCCGATCAAAATTTCAAATGAGGAGGCTCAGTTTCTCCTCATTATCATTATCATCTGCACCCACTACCATGAATGAAGCTATCAATTTGCAAACAAAATTTTAATTCTCATCTTCGATTTTTACAAGAAAGTTTCGTATAAAAGGTTACACAAGCAATGCAGACAGTGAAATAAAAAGCTTTTCCCTTGCAGCAATACCAAAGGGCTGCTAGCAAGTGTCAAAGAAAGCAGTCAAATTAAGTTGTAGGACATTTCCACAAATATTATTACTCCATCATATAAACTAAAAGCTTTTAAAGCCAAAATATCACCTCTCTAAAAACCTAGACAAAACATCTTAATTGAATCTAAGAACACAGAAGTCAAGACAGCAAGAGAGTTGAGATTCGATACTGTATCCTCAACCAGCTTGGTCTCCAATTTGGAAAAGATAAACAGATAAAATAGCAGGAAAAATAAAAAAGACAAAATTAAACGAAGATTTGTGGTCTTTGCAATATTAGAATTTGCGGTTAGCCAGACCCAGGTCCCTTAGCTCCCAAAGCGGCTTGCTTTCACTTTCAACGTCTTTCTTTATTGCTCCTTGCATCCTTCTAATTACAAAGAACTGAAACGAGGGGGCAAAAACAGAATGCATGTCATTCTCCAATGCAATCTGCAAAGCAAATATGTTAAGAACAAGGAACGGCAGCAAACCTGAAATGCTAGGATGAGCGGTATGAAAAACTTTCCTCTATTGTTAGGATTAGGACCATCAATTAACTTCTGATCAACTGTGATAGATTTGCCACCATTTATGATAACATCGGTAATTGTTTGCACTAAGTTTGGGATCCATGTAGTGCCATTAGGAAGAATCTGTATTTTAGGCAATCCATGTTCTTAATAACTTCCAAGTGAACTCAAAAATAGGACGGCACATAGAACTGTAGAATTACCTTTTCCCCTTCTTCATTTGTGTTGCATCTCCCGCTATTCTCAACTAAGGTGACTGGAATGGCCTTGTCCTGACACAGGCAAAAGTGATTGCAAATTAGATGTATTGCAATTTATAGATATCAGTGCAATTTAGACACCGATGATTTGCACCAGATAAACAAACATGTTCAAGACATATTAATCAGCTTGTTCAGGGAATCAGAAATGGTAATAATCCCAGACCAAATGGTCTAATTGGATATTAGTCCCAAGAAAATCTGAATTAATCTTGTGGGGGCAATTAACAAGTCCTATTATATTTTCCTGCCAAACTAACTATAGCGAGAAGGTAAGGATTGTTGTAAAATAACATTCATCCAAGCATAGTCTTCCTATGCAATTTGCGAGGAAACGGAACTTAACCCTACATCTACTCATTCTCTCCATGACTGCTCTTCAGTGAACCTCTAAATACATCAGACAAAATGTGACCATTGAAAGTTTTAGGAGGCAATACACTTGATGGGGGATTCGGGTTTTGATCATCCCTTCCACCAAATTGACCCATTTCCTCTCACTTCTCCAACAATCACCGCAGAACTTGTTAACTCTGTTGTTTTTTAAGGTTCCTCTTTGTATTTCTCTCTAAAGTCCTACTACAAAGTGTGGTTTCCCTCTAGAGTCAGACTACAAACATCACTACTTCTGTACTTTCACAAACAAAATAGTGGGGTCTATGGTGCCTCATGAATTTTCTAAACAATTTCCAAGAAAAAACCTACACATCTGTTAGTGGTAGTACAAAAGTAGTACACAACTTGTAGTACAATTATCATTTCCTTCTCTCTATTAGAGACTCCCACATCGATATTGTGACTATGGTCCTATGAAGCACGGACACGCATAACATGAAGCCGTGTTGTGTCGTGTCCGTGTCGGACACACGTGTCGAACACACGTATCCTATGTACTTTTTAGGATTTGCCTCGTGTCGGCGTGTCGGATGGCCGTGTCGGATCCGTGTCCGTGCTACATAGCTATGGTCGTAGACATTCTCACTAGGACAAATCTTTGAAATAGATCACTTTTAAAACTTAATTAGCAACATAAACCAATTTTTAGTCAAAGTTGACCTATTTTGCTAATTAAAAATTTTCTTGGTTTATTTTTCTAATTAAATGATTTATTGGCTTATTTTTAAAAAATCATATATATATATATATATATATATATATATATATATATATATATATATATATATATATATACACACACACACACACTCTCTTGTTTTATTAACTGCATATTTACCTCGTCATGGCAATTTTTTTATATTGTGGGTGTACACTCTTATTTTTTATTACATTTTTTCTTATTTGAAGTTAATGTTGGTCTCCCTTTGAATGCATAAAATTCAACTATAGTTATAATTTCAAAATATAGTAATGACAATGGAAATTCATTTTATTATACTATACATTTGTTAACTACAACACAAACACTTTGTAGAAGAACAATGCACAACTAGATTTACTCCAAGTCTATTTCAGAAATTTACTTTTCACAATTAAATAGAAAATTATAATTGCATCAAAAGTAACTTTTCACTATTTATATATATAATCATGTTTATAATTTTTTATGAACAAAATATTACTAAAATTGATAAAATTTTGAAATAGACCAATTTTGACATTTAATTAGCAAAATAGACCAACTTTTAGCCAGAAATGGTTTATTTTGCTAATTAAATACTTTTTCGGTCTATTTTGCTAATTAAGTTTGGAAAGTGGTCATTTCCAAAGATTTGTCCTACTACTAATTTAATGCTTTCTCTTTTCCATCTAAATCCAGTTCTTATGTTCCTCAAATCCCAATAATTTTTCCTCTGCATAGAGATCTTTTCAGGCTCCCTTGCTTCAGCTTCATAATGGGCGGTGGATTTTCATATTTTAGTTTGTTGTCTTTGCTTTTCAAGGAAGAATTAACACCCACCGAGTTGAAAAGACTCAAAGAGTTATTGTCCAAGTCATTCCTACTCTCCTTTTGCTATAGTCAACCCCTAACTTATAGCCCATTTTTCTAACTTACAATGTTTTTATTTTTTACAAATCAGCCCTTGAGTTTAAATTCCGGCTTCTTTCTTAGACCGTCGCTCTAAAACCTCAACTAGATAGTGGGATTGTTTCATATTCTAAATTTTTTTGGGAGGCAAACTCATCTATATGTGAATAGATTAGTTATATATTTGTTCAATTAGAGATTGTGCCCTCATTAGAATCAATGATGGGCACATTTTTTCAAATGTTCATGGCCATGGTGTAAGAAAGAAGACAAAATGAAAAGTTAAGGGGTGCTTTGAAAAAATTAAAAACATAGGGGTTACTTAGAAAATTGGTTCAAAATTTGAGGGCTAATTAGACTTTGTTCTCCCCCTTTTCCCTTGGTTGATTAGAAGCAACAGCCACAGAAGCAATTCCCATAGTTTAGCAGCATAATAAGCTGCAAGGTATCACTACCAATGATGGGAAGCCATAGGAACAAGTAAACGTGTATTAGTCAAATAATTGCAGACTACAAGATCAATGTACAAAAGGAACTGAGACATAAAATAATAGGATACGAATTTATACAGTAGTCAGCAAATATTTTGAGAGATCAAATCAAAAGATATAACTATAGAAAGGAAAGCCTTATAGGATTTCAAACATTTTACTGTCCTTGCTAACAATTAATTATGAGTGAAGAGGTTATATCTGAATAAAATAAAAATAGACCACGTAATTAAAACTTTTGGACTTTTCTACTTAAAAAGATAGCATTCTACAGTTTACATGGACATTAAGAACATGGAAACCGTAGAGTAGGTAAGTCTACCTACAGAAGCAACAAACAAAAAATTTGTTGAAGGTTCAACTTGTTGCTTGGAAGGGAATATAAAGGCTTGGCATACAATAAGAAAGACATGCAGAAAAAGTAGGCACAACAACCGGATAGCAAAAGTAGGAAGACATACAAAGCAAGAATTCCTACTCATGTAAAATGACATTTATGGGTATTTCAGTAGAAATAGCAAAAGAGAAGATAGCTGACATCATCTGCATGCATGGTTTCACATGATAAATACTGCACACTTTCAAGTTCATATTGTTATTTTCTTTCAAGGGAAGAGAATGGAACACCGTTATTTTTAAGAATCATAACTTCAAATATCAACATATTCTCAAACAAGAGCTACTAGGTCACCTATAAATCCTTATGGAAAATACTTTTTCCTCTTGCTTTTTTTTAAGTTAACAACATTGAGCCAGTACCATAAAAATGGGCTAAATAGAACTTAAAAGTGAACATATGGCTACAATGTCCCCAAATAGCATACAATTTCCATAAGACACAAAATTCAAACATAAACTGAGGAGATGTCTAGATTTAAAGAGATTTTAGCCTGGAAATGTTTGGTAGAACAAAAAAAAACATACCTTAAACTCTTTCTTTTTAATCCCAGCACCCAAA
>BQKN01066566.1:450994-468473 GCA_022839385.1 Asparagus kiusianus
GGGATTCACTCTAAGTTGACTCTGCCACAGAAGAGGACGATCCTTAGGAGGTTTGATGTCCCTAAGGCATATGGTCTGTTGGCTCCAACGAGGTCGGAGGCCATATATGACCATGGGCCGGAGTGGAGCCCGCTCTATCTGAGGCATCTGAGGTATGGCTTGTGACTGTCCCTGCACCCCTTCCTCAAGAAGGTATTCGAGGCGCTAGGGGTATCACCTGTGTAGATGAAGCCGAACGCCATCGCTATTCTGGTAGGATTCATGTTGATCTGCCACTGGCTGGGGATAAAACCCTCCTTGCCAGTTTTGGGCCGGTTGGTGGTCGTAAAGGTGAACTAGAATGAGCCCCATTTCCACTTCCAGATGGCGGGGAAGTTCAGGCTTGTCACCGGCCTTCCAGACTCACACAAGGACTAGAAGGAAAAGTTTGTTGAGTCGTGGGGGATGACCCAGAATTAGGCTTCTTCGATTGGCCCGAGATAAAGAGGGAGGCACTCATGGGGGTGAGCTGTCTGTCGCCGAGAGGGATGCGCTTGACCAAATCAAAGCGTATGTTGGCCCTCGTCGGGTCAAAGATCTACTTGACAGGTCGGTCTTGCGGGTCTCTAGTGTGTCGATCGTGCTTGCCACTGACAAGGATCATGAGAGAGACTCATCCCTCATCATAGGGATAGCAAAAAAAGCACCGACGCCTACTGTTCCTTTGGCTACTCCCCAAGAGGAGTCGCCTGCTAGGTCTGCAAAGCGTCCTCACCGAGACATTCCTCCAATGGAGGCCGAGGCACCCGAGGAGGAGCCTGCTCCCACCCTTGTCCATAGACGAAGGAGGAGGGATGTGGAACAGGTACCTCAAGCAGCGGCTAAGATGGCTGAGGCCGACGTCGTCCATCTAGACGAGTCGGGGCGAGTCGGCCCCAGGAGAACCGGTCGAGGCTTCTTAAGGATATGGAACTGAGGCTAGACCTTCTGCTGGAGAGGGAGAATCGTTTGGTCGACACCGCAAGTCGACTCATCAAGGGAAGGAGTCGGTCGAGGAGGAGATGGTGCCTCCTACTGGGCTGGAATATCCCTTTCCTCATAGGGTTATTTACGTTAAAGAGGAAGAATGGGAGAAGATGAGGAAATACCTCATCGGGCTCACCGGGGTCGGCACTCGACATGGACAGAAACCCGACCCAGAGTTCCACTTCCAGCCTGAACATCACCTTAATGTTCTGGGGACTGTCTTAGGCTCTCGCCTAATTCAATCAAAGACTGTCGAGCAATTCTGGCTTCCTCAGGACGAGGAGCATTTGTGAGGGGTGCCTGATATTGGTTTCCACCATAGCCTTCGTATCTACTTTGTTCAAGGCGCTTTGGTGGAGAATAAATTATATGGTCGGATGGAGCATGTCTGGACCGCCTATCTCAAGCTCATTAGGGAGGTTACTTCCCTGAGGGCCGGCCGAGGGGGCGACTCGGAGCGGGCTTCTGAGACGCTAGCCCTAAGTGCTCCCGAGATTGATGAGCTTAAGAGGGAGCTAGAGGAGAGCCAGAGGAAAGACAGGAGGATGGAGGAGGCCCTCCGCGAGACGGATCGTGCTGTGACACTGGACGAGATGGAGAAGGAGGTGTGGTGTGTGCAAAGCGTCAATTGAGCGAGGAGCGTGCGATGGTTGCCAAGCTTCAAGAGGAGGTCACCCACCTTAAGTCCGAATCTTATCGCCAGGAGATCATCGAGGGATATTGCCAAAGCTTAGCTGGAAAAACTAAAGTGGCGATAGCATGCAAAGCCGAGTATGACTACCTGTTGGCGTAGCTCCCGACCCAGATGAGGAACCCACCCGATCGCTTTCACAATCCTCCTCTCATAGCTAACTGCTTAGATGAGTTGAAAGAGGTGGAAGCACTTGGAGGGGGACTCGATCTTGATGAGGAGGAGGGGGAGTTAGACGAAGGAGGAGGCTGCTCGACTCCTTCACCGACTGCTCCTAGCAGCTCCCTGCCTTTGACTCCTGGTGTGGGGATGAACTTCTCCTAGCCTCATAGGAATCTCTTGTCTTTTTGCTTTTGTTGTATATACGTATACATTGTAACTTGTACAGATACCTTATCAATGAATAAAGAAACACTTTTGAACTTGAAATTACTTTTTTCTGTGTCGCACAATCTTAATGTGTTTCTGAATGACTTAGCTTCACCATAGACTTAAAAACTCTAACTGCTGACTTGAGAGAACTCGTCTTTTATTGAGAATACACTTCTCACACTCGAGTAGTCATTTCTGATGTTCTAGTTTTTGTCTAAGTATAGAATCAATTTGGTCGACTATTTTTGCTAGTCAGCATCTGAGCTTCTTGAGGCGAGTGTCTGAGAAGTATTCTTGAAATCAACAGTTGGCGGTCAAGGGTCGACTAGGGCATGGTCGACTGCTCGCTGAGTAGATGTCATTTAGTGAGTTTCTAAAAGCCTCTATTAAGCAGGTGAAACATCACTGTTTGAAACGACGTGAAGGCATTGTCAATTGTCAGAGAGTTATAATATCGCTTCGATTTGTGAACGAAGTGGCACGGAGTAAAGGGGAGTGACACTTCGAATTTCGTGAAAAACGTTTGAGATTTCGAGATGAATCTCGTCCGTTCATTTTGAAACGAGATAACTATCCAAATAACTCCACGTGTGCCCCTCAAATGCTATAAATAGCCCAGTTGGGGGGGGGGGAGAAGAACTCTTTATAGATTTCTGCCCTAAATTGTCAGCGCTTCTCTCTAAACTTTCCTAAGTTTATGCGATCAAACCATCTTCCATGGCTTCTCAGATTTTCACCGCTAGCCACAACAAGGAGAGGATCACTCTTCTTCAGCCGATCTGCTCCAAAGTCTGTGAGAGCTCAAAAAATTTTACGGGCTCTACGATATCCCGAAAGCTTTGACACTAGCGGCGCCAAACAGAGATAAGGCGGTGTACCGCCATGGCAACAACAGGGCGCCGCTGTACTTGGCCCATCTTGATTATAGGCTCCGACTACCACTCAATCCCTTCATAAGGGACGTGTGCGTCGCTCTGGGGGTTTCCCCCTCTCAATTCACCCCAAATGCTATCGGGGTGTTGGTGGGCTTCGTCATCATCTGCCACCGGTCAGCGTCGTGCCAAGCATGCGCTTGTTTGGGCATCTAGTCGGCGTCAAGTCGACGAGGAGGTACCCCCACTACTTCTTCCACTATAGTGGAAATTTTAAATTTATTACTGATGCTCGAGAGTCCAATAGGGACTGGAAGGAGCACTATGTTTGGGTCTTTGGCACTGATGGCGTGCTCGCCTGCCCTAACTGACCCGAAATAAACAAGGACGCGCTAAGGCCGTGCATCCTTGAACCCGAGGAAAGGTGAAAATTAGAGAAGATCCGCTCCTACGCCGAGTCTCGGGAGTGGATCAACCTCTTTGATACAGCGTCTCTCCGAGTGGCGCTTGTCTCGATGGTCCCACCCACTGAAGTCGATAAGTTCAAGGTGGGGTTGCTAGCCCTCCCTCTTGAAGAAAGCCAAAAGGGGGAGACGAGGGGCAATGAGTCAGGCTCTGCCGCCATGCATCCAAAAAGGTTGAGGGGAAATCTCGCCTCTAAGGAGGCGGCCGGCTTATAATCGCAGGCGTCCGAAATCGCTGCCCAACTGGCAGGGCGGAAAGTAAGGGCCAAGAAGGTAGTGGCCAAGAAAGGCCAAGGCCCCAGCAGGCTGACAGGGTAGGTCCAAGTCGGCTCGGCCGAAGAGCAACAGCACCAGCCGACCAAAGAGCAGCCTGAGGTTGTCAACATCGATGACCCTTCCCATCCTGTTGTTGGACCCTAGAATGGGGTGATTAGGGTCTTATGCTAATCTAATCCGATTTTATGCCAATTAAAACTAATTAACAAGTTATCCTAGCAAGTATGAAATACAACAAGATATATGAGCTAGGATAAGCAATATGAACAATGAGATATATCCTATATGATAGAAATATATACAAGGATATATAAACAACACAAGGGTATATAATCTAAACAAGATAGTGGATGAAATAAATGAGCAATACACAATTGGCGATATAAGATAAATGCAAAAGCAAATACGCCAAAGACAAACTCAAACAAGCAATATGATCACGGAGTTCGGACCTTCCGTCCTACGTCTCCGCTCCCCACTCCCGGGGAGAAATCCACTATCACAACCGGGTTTTCTTCGCTCACCCGAATAACGTTTACAACCACACTAAGTCGGTTTTCAACGATCACCGATCAACGTTCACTCCTCACACTCGGTTTTCTAGTTCACCAAAAACTTTACAATCACCACTCTTGCAGTCACACTCTACACCCTCTCAAGTGTTGGACCTAGCCGTGTCTCCCTCAAGTGCTCGGTTACAACCTCTCCCTAGGTTCGTCAACGGACGCCACTCCTCTTGGAACGATCCCCGACTCTCACCACATACTCCTCTCGGTGTACAAGTATATTACAAAGTGTATCTCTCAATAAGCATAAATATAACAAATGATTGTTCTCGAATATGAATGAGAACACAATGAAAGCTCACACTCAATGTTACAACTCTCATCAACCTAAATATACTATGTATGAAAATACAATAAGCTCATGTGGGTGTGTGTAAACAATGAGTGAAATCAAATCTAACTCAAAATAGAAAACTAGCAATAATAAGAATATGAAAATCAATAATAAAATTGCTAGAGAAAGAGTTAGAAAACTTCTCAATAGATCAAGAGGTGGAGGGAGAGTAGTTGGAAGCTCAAACTTCAATAGATGATCTCCTCAAGCTCTTGTGGAATTGATTCACAAAACCGAAACACTCAAATGCTTAAAAGCTTCTTAAACCAAACTTAAACAAAACTTAAATCCTTGTTAAAATCTTTTTAAACCATTCTCATTGGTTGCTCAGATAGAAGGGGGTTTGGGGGTTTATATAGGAAGAGAAACCAACAGCCAAAAGCCCAAACAAAACAACAAAAATCCTAAAAAAATAAGAAACAGATTCTGTACAATATAGCCATTGGGCTGAACGGCGGTCGACCGCGAGCAACAAAAACACAAATCTGGGCTCGGAACAAGCGACGGTCGACCGCGACGGTCGACCGTGAAAGTCTTTGAACTTGCTACGGTCGACCGCCACGGTCGACCGCGAGCCAACAAAACACATTCTGAGTTTTTTGAACTCAGGGCGGTCGACCGTGGCGATCGACCGCAAACTGATACTAAATAAAAACAAATTTTGAACAGTTTTCTGATTTTAAAACCCTGTTTAAAAATATCAAATAAATTCTAAAAAATGTAAAACTTTAGGGAATGATTGTAGACATGATAATAAACATACTTAATAAGATATGTATATGAAAATATCATCATTTTATAAAATAGGCCAAAACATGAAAATGTAAACATGTGAATTTTGACATTTTGGCTAAACCATATTTTGAAACTATACACAATGATTATGTAAACTTAATAAGATATGTATATGATTATTGTTAAGTCCAAAAACTAAGAATACAATATTTTTACAAATACAATAGAAAATGAAACATATGAGCATGTATATAAAAATATATTTGTTTCATATCTAAGTAGTTAAACTAAATCACAATAATAAATATGAAATATGTAATTTCATATTTATAAACATAAAAACCAAAACTTGTGTTGTATATATATATGACTACATATATATATAAAGAAACCAATAAAATGTGTGTGTATATGATATTGAGCTTAAGGTACTTAACACATATAATATAAAATCTAAACTAAGTTACCCAAGCTAGATCTTGATCTTTAATAAGCTCGACTTGATACACTTGCGGATGAAGCTTGAACTTGATCTTTAACTTTGAATTGCGTAGGCTTCACTCCATAATTCCACCAACCTCCATTGAATATGATCGTTGAGACTCTATTTCATCCATCCTCCAACATATTATTTGTCTATAATAAATAAGAAAACACAAATACTAGACAGACAACATTAGTTATAAATTATTTGTTAAACATCATCAAAACAAGAAGGCCAACAATCTCCCCCTTTATGATGATGGCAAACAATTTATAAAAAGGATATATGCATGAAAGGAAATGAATATACAAAGTATAATATATCATGCATATAAACAAGAAAGAATATACTCATAATATTTCTTCCCCTTTGATAACATCAAAAAGGAGACAAAGGAATGAAGAGAGCGAAAGCTCCCCCTATCAATAAGCATAGGTGAGTATCAAACAAGTATAGGGATTGCTCCCCCTATCAAAATGCCTTAATGAATGTATGCAATGAGGATCAAGGCAAACATATGTGAGCAGGCATAAAAAAAATGCTAAACACCACTCACATACAAAAATACAATGAGGACACATAATGATATGACATTATAAAGATAGTGTCTCATTATAAAAACCATGTATAAGAATAGATTTATGAAATCAAAAGAAGAGGAACATGAGAATCATGCAAAAAGTTTTCAAATGAAAAAATCAACCAAAAGAAGTCATAAATCAAAGTTTAAATCCAAAAATGATGTTTGATCAATGAAGGAAATTTTCTTTGTAAAATTTGATCAAACCACATATAAAATACATTATAAGGCACAATTAAAATTTGAATCATCTATTTGTGCTATATAATGAATTCAAAAGAACAAATCAAAACAAAATTTTCATAGTTCAAAAATAAGATTACAAAACGTACAAGAATCATGAACTATAAAAAATTATAAAACCAAATCATCATTGATTTTCAAAAATCAAGAGAGGTAACTATATCTAGCTATTGAGCTAGTATCAACCCATATAAACATTTTAGCATCCGGTAAACAAGATTTGGGAATAAACACCCAATAAACCCGGAGGGTTACATAAATATAAACCTCTCATCAAAATCAAAATTAATACTCATGAAAACAAAAGAATTAGATCAATTTAAAAATTATTTTCATATCCAAAAAGATTTTAAAGCATAATTTTCAAAACCAAGAAAAGGAAAAAGTAAAAGTACTAAAATTCTTGGTTTAAAAATTATTTTGGCACCCAAGAATTCTTGGTGCCGGATTGGTTAGGGACATGACCCCTATCATTCAAGCTCAAAGCCCTAGGGTTATGAACCTTCTTGGGCATATGTGGTGCACGGGATCGGTCATAGCAATAATCACTCAAATGACCCTTCCGATTATAATATGTACAATGGAAAGGAAGCATTTGCTTATGTTGATCATTAAAAGGTGCACGTGGAACATTTGCAAGCAAAGATAAATTATTTGAAGCTTTTTGCAAATGTGAAACATTATCAAAACAAAACTTTCCTAAGTGGCCAAATCTATCACAAACATTACATTTATAAACATGTGGTCTACTAGAAACAATTGGCAAATGAAATTTATTTTTCAAATCAAAACAATATTCGGCCAAATGACCAAAACGACCACAATGATCACACTTGAACACACTAGCATGCTTATGATGAACTTTATGAGAATGAGCATGTGAATGTGTAAGTGTACAAGATGAAGAAGCTACATGAGATGCACAAGGAGCATTAGAATTCTTATGTTTGTGTGCATCATAGCAAAATTTAGCTAAATGACCTTTTCGGCCACAAATAGAGCATTTGTAAATTTTGCTATATATGTGTGCATAATGAGTAGATGATGACTTAGACTTGGCACACATATCCATAAGCCTCTTATGATTATCAAAGCATATTTTCAAAGTTGCATCTAAAGATAAAATGCGATTATTCATAAGATTCAAATCTTTATTTTTAGGCACATATGTATTTTTAGAAGTAGAACATAAATAGTCATTTATAAAGGAAGCAGTATCATTTTGTATGTTCTCTACTTCTAACATGGCATTATTTTTGTCATGAGTCAAGTTAGCAATATCCAATTTTAAATTTTTATTTTCCAAATTTAACATATCATTGTTTTCTTGAAGAGCAATACTTTCTTGAGAAATGATATCAAATTTGGAAGCTAACTTCTCATAATCGGATTTTAAATCTTCATGCTTGCTTTGCAAATCAATAAAATTTTTATGCAATATGTTATAGGCATGCAACAATTTTTCACTAGCACAAGCAAGTTAATCACTAGATAACTCATTAGTGGTTTCGAACTCGCAAACCTTACTAGGGCTATCGCCTAGTGGCCGTGTGCATGATGCTCCATATGAACTTGAAGCCGGATCCGCTAAAGCTTGTTGGATCGCCTCCAAGTCCCCTTGATGTGCTTCAATAAATTTCCATAAGGTGTAAGCACTATCAAAATTAACAAACTTGTTAGACAAAGATGAATCAAATGCATTATGTAAGAATTACAACAAGAGCTTGTTCATAATAAATAATCTTTTATTAATTTTATTCCACTTGGATTTCTCCAATGTGGGCACAATATAAGCACAATCAATAACTTCCCATAAATTAATATTTTTAGATTGAACAAATATTTTGAATCTAAAACACCATTGAGCATAAGGAAAAACATTGAATTTAGGAGCAATACTAGAATCATAGCCTAAACAAGATGCATCATTTATATCCATGATTTATATATATATGCAAGCAATGCAAAAATCAAAAATTGGATTAGCACAAAAAGATAACTTGGATCTTTAACTCAAGGCGATTAGACCTTAAATCAAAGAGCATCAAGCTCTGATACCAATTGTTGGACCTTAGAGGGGGGGTGATTAGGGTCTTATGCTAATCTAATCCGATTTTATGCCAATTAAAACTAATTAACAAGTTATCCTAGCAAGTATGAAATACAACAAGATATATGAACTAGGATAAGCAATATGAACAATGAGATATATCCTATATGATAGAAATATATACAAGGATATATAAACAACACAAGGGTATATAATCTAAATAAGATAGTGGATGAAATAAATGAGCAATGCACAATTGGCGATATAAGATAAATGCAAAAGCAAATACGCCAAAGACAAACTCAAACAAGTAATATGATCACGGAGTTCAGACCTTCCGTCCTACGTCTCCGCTCCCCACTCCCGGGGAGAAATCCACTATCACAACCGGGTTTTCTACGCTCACCTGAATAACATTTACAACCACACTATGTCGGTTTTCAACGATCACCGATCAACGTTCACTCCTCACACTCGGTTTTATAGTTCACCAAAAACTTTACAATCACCACTCTTGCAGTCACACTCTACACCCTCTCAAGTGTTGGACCTAGCCGTGTCTCCTTCAAGTGCTCGGTTACAACCTCTCCCTAGGTTCGTCAACCGACGCCACTCCTCTTGGAACGATCCCCGACTCTCACCACACACTCCTCTCGGTGTACAAGTGTATTACAAAGTGTATCTCTCAATAAGCACAAATATAACAAATGATTGTTCTCGAATATGGATGAGAACACAATGAAAGCTCACACTCAATGTTACAACTCTCACCAACCCAAATATACTATGTATGAAAATACAATAAGCTCATGTGGGTGTGTGTAAACAATGAGTGAAATCAAATCTAACTCAAAATAGAAAACTAGCAATAATAAGAATATGAAAATCAATAATAAAATTGCTAGAGAAAAGAGTTAGAAAACTTCTCAATAGATCAAGAGGTGGAGGGAGAATAGTTGGAAGCTCAAACTTCAATAGATGATCTCCTCAAGCTCTTGTGGAATTGATTCACAAAACCGAAACACTCAAATGCTTAAAAGCTTCTTAAACAAAACTTAAACCCTTGTTAAAATCTTTTTAAACCATTCTCATTGGTTGCTCAGATAGAAGGGGAATTGGGGGTTTATATAGGAAGAGAAACCAACAGCCAAAAGCCCAAACAAAACAACAAAAATCTCAGAAAAACAGGAAACCGATTCTGTACAATATAGCCGTTGGGCTGAACGGTGGTCGACCACGGCGGTCGACCGCGAGCAGCAAAAACACAAATCTGGGCTCGGAACAAGCGACGGTCGACCGCGGCGGTCGACCGCGAAAGTCTCTGGACTTGCTACGGTCAACCGCCACGGTCGACCGCGAGCCAACAAAACACATTCTGAGTTTTTTGAACTCAGGGTGGTCGACCGTGGCGGTCGACCGCAAACTGATACTAAATAAAAACAAGTTTTGAACAGTTTTCTGATTTTAAAATCCTGTTTAAAAATATCAAATAAATTCCAAAAAATATAAAACTTTAGGGAATGATTATAGACATGATAATAAACATGCTACAATGATTGGTTTGCAAAAAGGACTTCCCAAATAAAAAATATCATTATTTTATAAAATAGGCCAAAACATGAAAATGTAAACATGTGAATTTTGACATTTTGGCTAAACCATGTTTTGAAACTATGCACAATGATTATGTAGACTTAATAAGATATGTATATGATTATTGTTAAGTCAAAAAACTAAGAATACAATATTTTTACAAATACAATAGAAAATGAAACATATGAGTATGTAGATTGTTCGCGGTAAAAATCGGGTCTTTCTTCATTGATGTCATTGCACTCTTGATAACAGTTTATCGGTTACAAAAGATCCGGTCTTTTTATAAGATCCGGTTACAATGAAAATCAAAGAAAATAAAAGAAAGATTACAACTTTTATCCTTGTTTGTCGAACGAATCGCGAGCTCCTGTTTTGCGGTCACTCGCTTTGTGTGGGTTCTTTGCCTGCGCCGGGGTTGTTTGCCGTGGACCACCGCGTGATCTCGATCCGGTCGGATCTACACGATATAACGGGTATTATTCCACAAAGGGAGATAATAGCCGGGAGGGATTGTTTCACCAAGGAAACAACCGCTCGAATCTCGGGATCTAAGAACCAAGCTTAGATCCGGAGTGTGATCGTGTAGATCTGAAGATCCGATCCTCTCGAACTCCTGCCTTATTTGGCGTTGACGATCGCTGAGCACCGGATCTGGAAGTCCAAGTCTCCAAAGCCTTCAAAGTTTGAATCTTGTTTAGATCTGAGTCTTCAATCCAGCAGGACTTCGCCTCCTCCAAAATCCAACCTTTTAGAATGAACAACACCTCTCCTATTTATAGCCACTCGAACCTGTGCGTATGCACGTGTACACAACACACAAGGGGAGAGGGGGGGTTTGCCGGCCACCCTGGGGTGGCTCGGCTTGGGCCGAGCCACCCCGGGTTGGTTCGGTTCGGGCCGAGTCCCCCCGGGTGTTTTCGTTTCGTCCGTCGTTCGGGTTTTCCGGTGTTTCCGGTTCTCCGTTGTTCGGATTTGATTTGGTTTGTGGTTGACTTGATCTGGAATCGATTTGTTGACTTCATTCCAAATATGGCAGTTAACACACTTCTGAGTTCGAGTCTGAAACCAATCTTGATTCGATCGTTATTCATCCGAGTTCACTCTTGTTTAGATGACTCGGTGATTCCCCGAAACGTTGGTTTGATTCCGCGTGCGAGTGGATGCATTCCAATGCTTGGGTGCGATTTGTTGGCTTCGTCGCCTCGTTAACCTGCTCCGTTGCGTATGGCTTGGCTTCGACGTTGGCAGGATAACGGTCGTGCTTGGATACGTCGCTCGATGGTCCTTTTGTTGAATTGGCATCGTCGAGCTGTGATAAGGGACCTATAGGCAATTTTATACGCCTACAGATACCCCCTCTAAAGTATTTCAGTATCGTTCTTTTATAGAAGAGTCTGGAATACTTTGGATGTGATTGTCCCAACCTTTAGTCGGCGTAGCGGGACTTTGGAATGGCTTATGTTATGGATTCCTTCAATTCCTTCAGGCTATTCGGTGCTTTGTCGAACGACTGTAAGGGTTCCGGTGCTGCATTTATTGTCTGACCGTTGTCGGAATTTTGAACTTGAAACCGATTCTTGATTTCTTGATTTTTTTTAGCTCGAGTTGGTTGATTCAACATAGAACTGATCATCGATTGATGGTGTCGTCCGGCGTTTGAGCTTCATTACGACGCGTTGTCCGACGTCCAGGCTTCACTGTAATGCGCTGTTCGACGTTTGACACAGTTTATACTCGTACGTCTGCTGGAGTATACACAGTTTAAGCTCTTAAGTTATTGGAGCGTGGCGGATACTCAAATCACGAGACCAATTCATAGAATTGATGCGTCAATGACTTGTACTTATAGAATTTTTGGCAAATTCTCAGCCATCAACGGATTTGATGAGCCTTTACCGTCGGGCTAGCATGCGGATTGTTTAAGTCCGTTCCGCACGTGACGTTAGGCTAAAAGAGTTAACCCTTTTAGTGCTATGATATTGAATACGTAGACTTCGTCTTTCTCCTGTGAAAAGACTAAACAGCAACGTGTATGAGACGTTGACTTAGGATTTTTGGCAAATCCTCAGCCTTCAACGGATTTGACGTGCTCTTACCGATTACCGTTTGAATCGGGCTTACATGCGGATTGTTTAAATCCGTCCCACATGTGACGTTGTGCTAAAGGAATGAACTCCTTTAGACTTTGTGCTACAACTTTGAATATGTAGACTTTACCACTTGTTACGGGAATAGGCTACCCGGCGACGCGTGTGAGGCGCTGACTTTAGGGTTTTTGGCTAACCCCCAGCCTTAAACGGATTTGATTAGCCTTTACCGACTACCGTTTGAGTCGGGCTAGCATGCGGATTGTTTAAATCCGTTCGCATGTAACGTTGTGCTCAGAGATTGAATTCTCTGAGACTTTGTGCTATGACGTCGAATACATAGACTTCGCTATTGTTACGGGAATAGGCTACCCGGCGGCGCGTGTGAGGCGCTGACTTATCCCTACTTAGGCTTCGGGATAAAATTCCCCAGAATCGAACTCTGGTATCTTTTTCAATCGGAAAAAGACTAAACCGGCGACGCGTGTTAGGCGTCGACTTATCCTTGCTTAGGATTCAGGATGAAATTCCCCATGCGTGTAAGGCATGGATTTCGGTGTTATTAATAACAACCTGCCACAATGTTGAATATGTGGACGGGTGTTCTTTTTTAACGGTTAAGAACTAACCGGCCGCGCGTGTTAAGCGCAGACTTATCCTTACTTAGGTTTCAGGATAAAATACCCCAGAATCGAACTCTGGTGTCTTTTTCAATCGGAAAAAGACTAAACCGGCAGCGCGTGTTAGGCGCAGACTTATTCCTGCTTAGGTTTCGGGATAAAATACCTAGGATGAATCCTAAATTGATAAACTTTTGGAAAAGATTTGTGTGGGAAAGGAAGAATTTTATATTCTATTCCCAATTTGAAAAGGAGACTCGAGGTGGGATCTCCACCCCCAGAATCCGGAAAGGTGAAACTAAAAGTGGGATCTCCACTCCGAGAATCAAAGAGATTCGGATAACCCTAACTGTCGGAAGGTTTGATTATCGAACTAAAGATGAATTTCTCGTTTATCGAGAGTGAATCGTGGTTTTGGTCCTAACTGTAAGAAGGTTTGACCAAGCGAGAGTTTGAGATGACCTTAACTGTAGGAAGGTTTGATCACTCGATTTGAAAGCGGACCTCTCGTTCATTGGAGGAATCGAGAGGGGATTTTGGTTGTGGTCCTAACTGTAGGAAGGTTTGACCAAGTGGGGGGTTTGAGACGATCCTAACTGTAGGAAGGTTTAATCGCTCAATTTGAAAGTGGACCTCTCGTTCATTGGAGGAATCGAGAGGGGATTTTGGTTGTGGTCCTAACTGTAGGAAGGTTTGACCAAGTGGGGGGTTTGAGACGATCCTAAATGTAGGAAGGTTTAATCGCTCAATTTGAAAGTGGACCTCTCGTTCATTGAAGGAATCGAGAGGGGAATTTGGTTTTGGTCCTAACTGTAGGAAGGTTTGACCAGAGTGAGGGTACAAATCACTGTAGGAATGTTGATTCGTACAAATCACTCAAGGGAGGTTCCTGATGTTAAGTGATAAAGACTTAACAAAAAAGGGGCTTTGACAATTTGTCAAATAGAGTTTTATGAGGGAAAATTGATCCAATGAAGTGATCGAATTTCATCTTAGCAAAAGAGTGTTCGGAAATTAGGAGTTTAGTGTTTATCACTTTATTCATCATGACCGGGTTATCCCTAAGAATATTACATTTAACATTCTTTCGGGAACTTCCCGTTACATGAATTATCCACCCCCAGCTTTCTTTGCAAAACTGGGTGTATCATTGCATCAGCTGCACGATCGGGTTATCCTTAAGAATACCACGCATGGCACTCTCCAGGAACTTCCCGTCACCGGTAGGAAATAGTTTAGACTCATATACCTATTGGAGTATCAGGGAGCAGTTTATACTCTTATACCGGTCGGAGTGTCAGGAAGCAGTTTATACTCTTATACCGGTCGGAGTTTTGAGAAGCAGTTTATACTCATATACTCTTCGGAGTGTCAGGAAGCAGTTTATACTCTTATACCGGTCGGAGTTAGGGGATACAGTTTATACTCGTGCACCCACTGGAGTTTCGCCGTTCTTGACTAGCTTACTCCAGCGTTATGACACCGGCTTCAACCAAGGTCTGGATACTGTTCTTTAGAGTAAAGCAGGCCTTGGTGGGATGAAGGATCCTCCTGTGGTATGCGCAGTACTTCGGATCTGCAGTGTTGTCAGCTTCCTCCTGATTCGTGATCGGCGGGAGCTTGATCTTGTTATTGTCAAGGAGGGATTTGAAGATGGCTGGAACATCTTCGTCCTTGAAGGAGTACTCTTTTTAAGGCCTCTGATCCGAAGTTTTCTGTTGTCTCCGGGACTGCTGTTGCGATGTTTGGTTAGCATCGACAGTCGTTGCGGGTGTCTTGCCCTTGCCATGGGAGGCGAAGTTCGAGTTCGGGGGATTCGTCGTCGATTGACGCCTCTCGGCCTTCTTCCTTCGGAGGAAGCGTTCGGCTTGTTCCCCTCGGACCTTCAAGTCTTTCCAAGTATTGGACGGTGTTGTCCCTATTGCTTCCAACACGTCCAATGCGAGGTTGTTGTGGCAAGTTTGGAGGATGAACTCCTCAGTGATTGGGTCCCGACAATTTAACGCTTTGTTCCGGAACCTTTTGACGAAGGTTTCGACTAACTCCCCGTCCTTTTGTTTCTCGTCGAGCAACGTTCCGATGGATATCTCGGTGTCGTCGTCGAAGAAGTTAGCGAGGAATTTTGTCTCCATATCGTCCCAGCTGCTCACGCTACCTGGCTTGAGGCGGCGATACCAATCGAAGGCGGCTCCGCGAAGAGTGCCAACGAATGACCGCACCATCAGAGGCTCATTGCCGGAGATAATACCCAAGTGCGATTTGAAATAAATCAAATGCTGAGTGGGGGAACCTTTCCCATCGAACGGCGTGAAGTTGATTAAACTAAACTTTGCCGGATAGGGGATTGAATCCCACTCCCTTGGGTATGGACAAGGAATGCCCGTTTTCTTCACCTCTTGAGCTGACATCAAGGTATTGATTTTGCTCTCGAGGCTTTTGATCTTCAAGTTTTCACCTGTATCTTCGTTGGCATCCTCATTACCACCCCCTGCGTTGATGGGAGGGTTATCGGCATTGCGAGTTTCATCCGTATCCGTATGTTCCACTTCTTGAACAACCTGATTACGGTGGCTTGGTTCGCCTTGCTGGTTCCTCAGTGCCTGGATTTGCTGCTCATGCATCTCCCTCATGGTCTGCATGGCCATCTGCATCTCGAGCCTGAAGGTCTCCTGTTGTTTGGCCATGGCTTCTTCAAGCATCTTGGCCACTTGTTCCGCGCTTATCATGAATGACTCGCGGGGTTCTCCTTCGCTGGATACAGTGTTGTCAGATGCAACCGCAGAGCAAGCATCCGATTCCTCATCTTCTGAGGGTGGTCTTATCTGAACCCTCCCATACGTCCTTCGTGAGATGGCTCCAGACTGCAAACGGGTTAGACGCCGGGATGCATTCAGAATCGACTCGAGATCATCTCGTGCCAATGTCCCCTTGTTGGTCATGTTAGCGATGACTCTTGGAAATTCTCCGTCTTCAACCACCGCTTTCCTTCGTCGGAAACACCTAGGCCTTAGCTTTAGCGTTTCAGTGCTGAGCCTTTTGAATACCGAGACTCTTTCGGGGACCGTCTTAGTGCAATTACACTGAGACAATACCGCCCGAATGAGTTTGGAACAGGGGCACTGAGTCTCGAGCCTACGAGGACTTCTCTTTCTGGCTCTGTTCGTACCCTCAGCGCGATAGTACAACTCGTCCGTATGAAAGTCGGAGCAGCCTATCGTGTGTTGGTACGATCTCTCAGGTATAACGTCATCGTCATCGGACGACAACGTTTCCTTCTGAGGATGAATCGCCTTCTTTGGGCTTTCAAAGGTTACGCGTCTCGAAACGCGCCTTTGTGGGCGTGAATCTTCGACGAGCTTCTGGACTTCGATGCGCAAATTGGCACGCGCAGTAGCCTTGAACTCCTTGTCATGCTGAGAGTGATAGCGACCCCCAGCATGTTGAGTCGTTCGGGGCTCTCTCATCGGGCCCAAACGATTTTGAATTGGAGCTTTGCCTCTTTCATCGGGGATTGGACCGAGGCGTTCCAAAATTGACCTCCTTCTTCGGGATGATTCCGTAGGATCTCCCGGAGCAATTGTAGGGATCATCGGTGATTTGAGTTGGCTCGCCGGAGATTGAACCTGCTTCGAAGGCTGTAACGATTGTGCCTTAACCTGAATCGCCGTTTCAGATTTCGGCCTCCATACTTGGCGGGTTGGGGGCGGTTTCTTTGCCACCGCCTTCTGCAGCCTTCTACGGGCTTCTTCAATTTGAGCCCGTGCCTGCGCTGATAGTGCGTGGCGCTTGCGAATACGCTCCTCCAGCGTTGATCGGTTCCGTTTGACGCGGATCCATTCGTCCGTCGGCGGCTTGGAGGAGTTGCCATTCATCGGTTGTTGAGGCCGTTTACCTCTTCTGTTCTTCAGATCCGCCTTGTAACAGACTCCGTCCACGGATTCCATCGCCTTTGCGAATTGTTTCGCAAGCCGTTGACGTTGCCTTTGGCGGGCTCTCTTCGAGAGAGTCTTCACGCCTTCTATGGCAGAAGAGTTGGCCAGAGCAGATCCGACCTGGTTGGAGGTTGGTGGAGCTTCACCCAATGCAACTTTGGCATCAATTGGGGTGAGATCTTCGTTGGTATTCTCAACTTCTTCATACCAACGGATCTTTCTCCTGGAGGGGGACTTCTTGGACTTGCGAGGGGAGGTAGATCCGGACGAGGATGACAGATACTCCTCGAACTTTTGTTGGTCGAATTCGTACTTGACCTCCTCCTCGACCGGGATCGGGATCCACGGCTGCGACGCAACGATCTCGTCGGCGAGATCGGTGGCTCCCACTGTGGTCGCCAGATTGTTCGTGGGAAAATTCATGTCTTTCTTCATTGATATCATTGCCACCTCAATAACTGTTTATCGGTTACAAAGATCCGGTCTTTTTATAAGATCCGGTTACAATGAAAATCAAAAATAAGTAAAAGAAAGATTACAAATTTTATCCTTGTTTGCCGAACGAATCGCGA
>BQKN01066568.1:5756-32315 GCA_022839385.1 Asparagus kiusianus
CGGTGACACTAAGAAGAGCTATTATCTCGTTTTAGCCGAGATATACGCTTATAACCTCTAGATCTTGCGCGGATCGACGAGGTTCTGTTTCTATATCCTACGCGGATAGACGAAACTCTGCCGGATTTTACCGGCAAGGATCTTGAAGAGTCGGCGGTCCACGGACATCGACGTCCCCGTCACAGGCCAACAACCCACGCAAGCGAGACCGTACCAAACCGGGCTCTCGTGTTTATTTTCGTTTAAGTTGTAATCTTTTGTTTTCATTTAAACTCTGTTGTAACGCTCAAAGTTGTAACAGATCTCAAAAAAAAAAGAGAACAGCAATGAAAACAGCAACTTTTACCGGAAACAACGTGGTTCGGCAAATTGCCTACGACTACGGGGCAAGGAGGAAGAGATCTACTATTAGAGAGAATACAAATAGGGTTTACACACACAAAGTCTCATAAATAAAACCATCAAACCAGATCTCAATTTCTCTCTCAAACGACACTTTGCTCTTTTTCTTTTTGCAGCCTCACACCCACAGCCGAAAAACAACTCCCCTGCACCAAACTCTCCTTCGTACGCAGCCGCTTTTTTTCCTGCTCTTGCTTTTTCTCCGTAGCTGCAAAAACCCCTTGCCCCAAACCCTAGGCTAAACACACTCTGATATTTATAAAGCTCAACGTGGGTCTTCGGGTACGCGAAACAAAAACCGTGTTCTCTCGCGGAAACGACCTCACGCGCACTTGTTTCTTGAGCTTCATTCATGTGGTGGCCCCCACTTCCTACTCACAACTAACCCCTTCATAAGTGGTTTCTTCACCGTGCTTGGTAGTGCACCCTTATGACAGACCTGACAATTTCACATAGCATACACAACCAGTAAATCACTTTGGCTTCGCACCATTCTGACAGACCTGACAATTTAACATATAGCCAACCCACGTTTCTCTGTTGTGATAACTCATAACAAGGCCACTCTTCACATTGCTTCCCATCCCGTCTTTCATGAACAAACTAAGCACACGGAGATCGATTGTCATTCCGTTCGCGACAAACTTGCTTGTAAAGCCATTGCTACCAAATATATTTCCATCCATATATAACAGATAGACTTGGTCACTAAAGCTATGGGCTAAGATCAGTTTCACTTCTTAAAAAACAAGTTGGGCATTTGCGTTCTCCATGTGCCAACTTGAGGGGGAGGATTGGAAGAATATCTCTTACTTTGGAATAATATCTGTTTCATATTTGATTTAATATGTTTTCCTTGTTGATAATCATTAACTTAGTCTATCAGGAATCTGTGTTTTTTAGTTTAGGCATGTATATCTTTTTGTTTCTCTTGGCCCGTAGGGCGTGTGCGTTTGCATGCAAGTGAAAGATGAAAGTGAGAAGATGACTTTCTTTTAAGAGGTTAGATGTTTGTTTGTATGCAAATGAAAACGGGAAAGTGACTTTTTTGAGAGGTTGGATGTTTGTTTGTATGTAAATGATCATTAAAGTGAAATTCAAGAAAGTTGTCGCATATGATTTAATGCAATTTTTATTTCTCCTAAAAAAGTGGTGAAGTCACATGAAAGTGATAAATTTGGTAACCGATTTAAATTAAATTATTTTAAATATGTTTACTAATTAAACATATTCTGCTACATCATCTTCACATTTAACTTTCAATAATAACTTTGTTTTTTTCCGAACAAACGCTGTGTTTCACTTGTATGCTGACATGGATGTGAAAATTATTTGTAAAAAAAAGTAATTTACATATTTTTAATTCACTTTCAAATTGTTAAACACCCACTTTAAGTCAAGGCCTCATCTGATATTGAACCTTGTGTATATTCAGTCATATCAATGAAAAAATAAGCGTTTTTGCTCATAATTTCACAAAGATTCTGTATTGCGAGTTGACATATCTTTTTCAATTCTTAATTTGAATTTAGTGGCTCCATCCACTTGTGATAAACATATTCTAAATTGGAACCCTAAATAACATTTATGTCAACTCTCAAAGGTCTATGGCGCTGGTAATTAATATTATCATTCAACTGGACATTTTCTCTCATTTTATAAGATATACTTGCATCTATGCCTCCTATTTTATAAGATACATACATTTTCTCTCAGAGTTTGACTAGTTCAAGCCAGTATTAACTGTTCATTTGTCATTATCAACATACTGGTTCATTTGCGAGTAAACCATCATTATCGGAGCTTAATGGTCTGAACAATAAATAGAATAGTTAATTTTTCCAGACTAAACCCTCTATCTTTTAGTGTGTTAGAATTAATATAAAATAATTCTCAATCCTTACCATAACTTTAAAGTTTCAATATAATTGTTAGAGGGATTTAGTTAAAATGGTATTAGAGCAACTCATGTTCAAATCCCACCAGCCACAAATTCAAAGAAAATTTTTAAAAAATTGACACCGCTATGTGAGTTTAGGTTTCAACCTATAAAAAAAGGGCTCTTAGCCTGCGGAGGCATGTTGGACTTACGAAAAAATTATGTTGAGGCCACAAAAATAAAAAACGCATGTGACTAAACCCTCATACCTTTCTCCCACGTGTAAAAGCATCAAAACCCCTCAAAAAGACTATGATTCAGCCCTTTCAACTCAACAGTATATATTGCGTATATTGTATTCTCTCTCTCTCTCTCTCTCTCTCTCTCTGGGGTAAGTTCTTCTATTTTCTCTCTCTCTCTCTCTCTCTCTCTCTTAGAGATCACAATCAAGTGAGATTATTCCTCTCTTTTCCTCCTTCCAACTAAACACTCTTCCTAAACCCTCCTCCTCTACATTGTTATCAGCGCCATTGCTACCTTTATTGTTCCTCTCTCCTCTGCTCCCTCCTCTCTCCTCTCTCCGAACCGTAACTTTCACAATTGCTCCTCCCTCCTCTCCTCCTCTTTTCTTCCTTTCTCTTAACCCTAACCCTAACCTTCCTCCTCTCTCCCTCTTCCTCCTCTCCTCTTCCAATCTCATTGTCTCCCTCTCCCGTCTCCCCCTCCGTCATTATCAACCTTAAGCACATCCTTCGATCCCACTGTCTCCCTCTTCCACCTCTCTCTCTCTCTCTCTCCACCACTACCAACCTTGAGTGCATCTTCAACTAGTTTGACTCTAATGATGATGACAAGATCACCTCCTCCGAGCTCGCCACCATCTTTTCCTCCCTCGACCGCCCCATCTCCTCCTCTAAACTCTCATACATGATAGACAAGACCATCACCTCCTCAAAACCACCTATTACGTACTTCTTCTTCTCTCCCCTCCATCATTTCTCTCAAACAAATCTCAAGATTGGATTATTTATGATTTTACTTTTTAGTGGTAGATTAGATCATACTAGTTTATTTTTAATTGAAATGGATGAGTGAAATTTGTTTTCTTGGAGTAGTTTGTTAAAAGGGTTTATGATATGTGGTAGTTTGGAGATTTCTAATAAAGTGTTTGATGAATTGCTAAAGAAAGATATAGTTTCTTAGACTATGATATAGATTATGTACGAAGAAAATATAAAGAAAATATCATAGAGACATCGCTGCTTTTACCTAGGGTTTCTTTGTTCACTTCTTTCCCAAAAAAATCATAACTTCATATAACGTAACCTAACGGGCAATGACATAGCCATAATAGGAAATTAATGATTTAGACTTAACACAAAATGACTTAAACTTCATAGGAAATGACTTAAACTTTATAGAAAATAATTTAAACTTAACACAAAAATGTGGTACTCTTAACAAGAAATGACTTAACCTTAATCAAAAATTACTTAATCTTAATAGGAAATGTTGTAACTTTAACAAGAAATGACTTAATCTTAATAAGAAATTAGGTAACCTTAACAAGAAGATTATGAAAGCATATATTTTACCTAATTTTAGGAAAGAATGTATTTGAGTAGTTCTCTGGAGCTTAGTTGATAACAATATTATATGCTTTTTCATTTAGTTTTCCTTTTTGCTCTTTCCTAGGGTTTCTTTGTCCGCTTCCTTCCTAAAAAATCATAAATTTATATCATACAACATAACTTAATAGGCAATGGCATATCCATAACAGGAAATGAGTTAGACTTGATATTAAATGGCTTAAACTTTACAGGAAATGGCTTAAACTTCATAATTTTGAAATAACTTAGACTTAACACAAAATAACTTAAACTTCACGGTGAATGACTTAAAATTAACAAGAGATATGTTATCCTTAACAGAACTAACTTAAGCTTAACAGATATGATGTCAATTTCTAAAACTTCTAGGGGTTTTTTGTAAAATTCTTAGGAGATTATTTGCATTTTCTGCAATCTTCAAGGGGAGGTTTGCATAATTTCCATGGTCTATTTGCTATTCCTAAAACTTTCAAGGGTTTTGTATGTAGAGGGTTATTTGAAGTTTCTTAAAATTTCAAGTTTGATGAAATTTAGTGCGAATGGTTTTAAAAGTTAAAGAGGTGATCGTATAGATTTGATTATAAACCATGAAGGGTGAACTTTGAATCTTACCTAACCAATGTTAATTTTACTCATTGTATGTTAAATTTATAGCAAAACTGTTAAGTTTATACATTGAATGCTAATTTTGAATATTGACCATATACTTTACTTGATTCTAGGAAGATCATGAAAGCATCTACTTTATCTAATTTCAGGAAAGAATGTATTTGAGTAGTTCTCTGGAGCCTAATTGGTAACAATATTATATGTCCTTTCATTTTTTTTCTTTTTTCAACTTTTTCCAGTGGTTGCTTTGTCCACTTCCTACCCAAAAAAAATCATAATCTTATAACATTCAACGTAGCTTAATAGACAACCATATGCCCATAACAGGAAATAACTTAGACTTAACACGAAATGGCTTAAACTTTATAGGAAATAGCTTAAACTTCACAGGGAAGGACTTAGACTTAAAATGAAATTTGCGCACTTCGAAACAAAAACTACCCCACGGCGTGGTCTTATTATTCAATGTATTTTTCAACTTAACTCAAAGGAACCCAAAAATCTCCTTTTAAACTTAAAATTGAAGCAACATTGTTCACTATTTCAGACAAGTTATGCAACTAATACACCAAAGATAAATTATCAAAAAGAATAGCACATATAAAAAGTTATTGTTGTAAGTAATACGTCAAACATTTGTTGGACATCAAAGCCAATACTCAACTCAAGATACATACATGATCTAAGGTCCCTTATGGTCTTCTCCCCTATCAACATTACTAATCCAAAAGCATCCAGTTCCATCACAAACATCATGGACTTTGAAATGGAGGCTGTAGAGATGAGTTTGGAGCAATCTCTAGAGAACACCTCTTGCAACAAATTCTTGCTTATCGGAAGAGAGGGGAGACAATCTGCATTAAAAGGTGTAATTATTGGTGGGGGTGTATTTTGGGTTTTACTCTCTTATTGCTGAGTTGACAGAGTATAAGGGGCTTAAATATAAAATTATAATGTATTTGGGGCTTTTTCACAAGAGAAATAATGTTAGGGGCTAGGTCGCATGTGTTTTTCATTTTTGGGGCCATGTCATAATTTTTTTTAGAATTAATATAAAACCATAATATTCAATCCTCACCACAACTTTGAAGTTTTGGTCTAATAGTTAGAGCGACTTAATTTAAGATCATAAATAGCTCATATCACCATATTGTATGTGAGTATCTAGATAAAGTTTGTATTGCGGAGTTGGGTTTAAAACTGTAGCTCCAAATTGAATGGGGATTTCGACTACATTCAAATTGAATCTGAACTCACTCAATGATTTATTAAGTAGGTTTGGTTTTACGCATACTAAACGCAACAAATATGCTAAACAAAGACACTCAGACAGAAAAGACCGATAATTTATCTAGCAAACATCTTAAAATAGGGTCTGTATTGATTGTAGTCTAGTTTTAAGATAAACTGATTTAATTTTGATTCAAAGTTGAGAGTAAATTAGAACATAACCGGTGATTTTCTGACCTAGTAGAACCTGAATCATCAATAGTCAATTTTTTCTTTTTTTCAAACAAGACTCTTTATAAAATGGGACCATGAATCCATGATCAACTCTGATTAAAAAAAAAAATGGGAATCTGCCAAATGCCCAAATGATCAAGCTTAAGGTTAAATTCATTGAAATTGTAACTCGATTAAGATGATAAAGTACCACAGTCATATGAATGTAAGATAGTTTTATAAAATACACTCTATAATTATCCTGATCAAACATTTTAAATGGAACCAGACCAAAACATAGATTGGCATTTAGTCGCGTGGACCCAGCCTAAAGTGGCATCCTATGCTGTCTCGTTGTCACGTGAACCCCATTGTTCTCTGTAGTTCCTCATACTTCAAAACCTCCATTATTTATGTCTTCATTCTACGTGGCAAACACTAGAAATTAATGGTATGGATTTTCCCTATAAATCTTTTCTTCATTTACTTTGAAACCAATTACTATTTTCAAAAGGACAATTTTTTGAAACATCTATTTTTCAAATTTATATAGCAAAATCGACCATTTATGAAAAAAATCAGCAACACCGACCATTTTTAGATGAAAATGGTCGGTTTTGCTACGAAAGAGTTTTTCAAACTGCACGGGACTAGCAGTCTCGTGCATTTCGTTTTTCGAACTGCACGGGACTAGCAGTCCCGTGCAGTTCGAAAAACACTTCCTCAGCAAAACCGACCTTTTTCATCTGAAATTATCGGTTTTGCTAATTTTTTTCAGAAATCGTCGATTTTGCTATATAAATTTGAAAATTAGGTGTTTTAAAAATTTTGTCTTTTTCAAAATCATTTTCGAACCGAAGAAATCCCATTTAATTATGAGTTCCTAAACTCCCTCCATTTCAATACTTTCCTATACAACATTAAGAAAAAGATTAAAAGTTCTCAAATCCAAATATAGCAAACCACAAAAAATGAAGTGACTTTTGCAAAAAAATTGTAGCAATTTATAGTAAAACATAGCAACTTACGAAATATAGAAAATTTCATTTTAGGACAAATTTTCAAACTGTATCCCTTTAGGAATTTATTTTACCCATTTAAAATTTATTTGCCATCTTCAACCCAGTTTTCGCCACCTAAATTAAAAATGGCAAATAAAGTTCGAAAGCTTCACGAGATTTGAAATTCCGTGAAGTTTAGCGTGGTTAATCAGGCACTAAACTTCAAGAAATTTTAAATCCTGTGAAGTTTTTGAACTTCTACAGCTTCATTAGCACGGTTAATCAGACGCTAAACTTCACAGGATGTTAAATCCCGTAAAGTTTTCAAACTTTATTTGCCATTTTCGACTTGGTTTCAGCCAGGTGACTAAAACCGGGTCGAAAATAGCAAATAAACTCAAAAGGGGTTGATTTTTAAAAATAAATTTCTAAGAGGGGCTTTTTTATATTAAACTGTCGAAATACATCAACTGAGTTTAAACGTAAATCAGTGAATAGTTTTTAGTTTAAAATTAAATTTAAAATCATGGTTTATTCGAAAAATGAGAATAAAACTACGGTTCCTAAACAAAAGAACCCAACACCTAAGCACAGACAACTCCATTCAAAACCCATTATTTTCTCTTCAAAGTACTTCAAAAATCACCATCAAAGAGATGAACTACTTTCTCCTCCTCCTCTTTCTCCACCTCCTCCTCCTCCTCCCAACCTCAGAACCCGCCAGGTTCACCTGCACCAGCCCCTCAAAGTCCACGTGTCACTCCCTAATCGGCTACACAACCCCAAACGCCACAACCCTCCTCCGCATCAAATCCCTCTTCCAAATCAAATCCCTCCGTTCTCTCCTCGCCGCCAACAACCTACCCTACACCACTCGCCCCTCCACTCCCGTCCCCGCGGGCTCCACCACCCGGATCCGCTTCACCTGCCGCTGCGTTAACGGGTTCGGGTCCGCCGCCCGTGGACCCGTGTACAAAGTCAAAGCTGGCGATGGACTCGACTCCATCGCGCGTAATGTCTTTAACGGGTAGGACTGAATTTGTATTCAAAATAAACTTCTCACTGTGAAATTGCACGGATCCGCATAACGTATTTAGGGGCTCGCTCGGCGGAAGTTGCAATTGTAAACGTAGAACTAATGAAGCTCAAGTAATTGTTTGGATATCTAGCTCATTTTTAGAAGAAATTTTCTAAACAAACTCATTCACTTTTTTTTAAATCGATCTCTTGAGTTTTTTTATAAAAATCGACTTATTTTTTTTTAATGCGGCTCATAAATAGTTAGAGTTGTCATATTTAGGGCCTCGAATGTTAGGGTTTAGAGTTGGGATTGATATAGATTTTACTACGTCTTTTAACAGGTTTGTTACTTACCAAGAGATTGCATCCGCTAGCAACATTACGGATCCGAACTTGATTGTGGTGGGCCAGGGGTTAGTGATCCCGTTGCCCTGCAGCTGTGATGACGTGGAGGGGAAAAGGGTCTTGCATTACGGACACGTGGCCGGCAAGGGTAGCTCGGTGGAGGGGATCGGGTCGGAGTTTGGTGTCTCGGGTGAGGTTTTGATGCGGGTAAATGGGTTGAAGGATCCGAAAGAGTTGCAAGCGGGCCAAGTTCTTGATGTGCCTTTGAGAGGTAATTTTTAGGTTTTTAATTTTTTGAAAAGTAATCCCTTTTTTTGTGTTTATTGTTGGGGTCAGAATGTTAGTGAGCGTGGACGCCGTCTTGTCTGTATTGACCGGGTGCCGTAGTGTGCGTCTGTATCATTTTTTTTATTTTCTCTTTGCTTTCAAAGTTAGCAAGCAAATGGTGTTTTTTTTATTGTTATTTTGAAAAACGAATCTTTTTTGTTATTCTGTTGGGTGGGTGATGAGCTCAAAAAGTGACATAAATAAAGGGTCAGAATGTCGGTGAGTGTGGAAGCTGTCTTGTCCCTTATGGTGGGATATGGTTAAAAATTGGTTATTCTCATTCAGGACCGCTCAATTTGACCTATTTGGCAACTTGAGTCAAACTTTTTTTTTTGGGTGATACGGGAATCAAATCTTAGAGCTAGATACTTGTATTAGAACCTCTCAACCATTCAGATCATAGAGCTAGTTCTAGTTTAGATGGGAGTTGTTAAACTGATGATTATCCAATTTATTCAAAATGGGGTCTTATTTTTGACCTAAAATCCAATACACTTGGTGTCCGTATTTGTATCCATTTAAAATTTTCAAAATCGAGTACGAATTTGAATATCATTCTCCAAATTTCTTCGAATCCAAATTTGAGTTCAACTGCTAATACTTTTTGAATGTTCACAAATATTTATCGCATATTACAATACATTATTTGATTACTAATTTTATAGTGTATGAATATAAAAGCTATGTAGTTAGAAAGATACGTTTATTTAGTTAAAGAAAATTGGTGTAGAAACTAACATAGAGCTTTTTAATTTGTCAAATTAGTATGTAACTTAAATCACGCCAATGTAAATGGGATAAAAGCATAACATCATGATTGTAATAATACAAATTGAAAGGGATAAAACTCTAAAACGAACATTTGATAATCAAATGAATCGAATATACATCTGATTAAATTCAATTTGTTTGTGAACCTAATACTAAAGGTTATTGGTTTTGAAGTATCGAATCGAACATGACTGAATAGTTAGATGAACAAATTATAAACTATTTGATAATCATTGGTTAGTTTCAGCCCCTTAAGCAGGGCATTGGACAAGTCATGATATGTTATATATGTTTATTTTTCTTCATGAGATTCTATTTGACTAACAAGCAAATACTGGTCCTATAACAAGCATAGAACAAACCTCCACATGTTCTGTTTATTTTCCCTCCTTGGATTCTACTTGACTGATATAGTGAACTTATCATTTATCACACTGTTAGTCCTGTAGTTTTAGGGACAGAAACAATACTCTAGGCCTTGTTTAGCGAACTGTCAAAAATAGGCTAGGTTCAAACCTGGTCCAGTTTTAGTATCTTTTTGTGATTGGAAAAAGTTAGGCTAGAGCTAGCCCAACTGTATTTAGTTCATTTTGAGAGGGTTTTAACCAGGCTAGAATTGAACCATCCCCTACTTGGTTCAATTTTGGCCTGGTTAAAAAAAAACAGGCTAATCCAGTTTGGAGAGATTTGCCAAACATGCCTCTAGACTCTTAATTTAACTATGTTATCTTAGTATATTATTATTTCTCAAAAAAATATATATTATTATTTATTGTTGGAAGATTTATGGTAACCTGTATAAAACCCCAGAAATCCTACAAAAAGACTACCATTTGTGCTACAGTGTATCTTGAGATGTCATATTTGTAGTAGATCATTGATGTTAATATGCATTTTGTTAGGGAAATATCAGATACGTTCTGACACCTGTTCTGCAAAATTTACCCTATCGGATCTTGTGTTAAGCAATGGAAAAAAAATCACAACAAATCAAAATTGTAAGAACAAAGAACACCGAGTTTTAACAAGGTTCGGCAATTTGCCTACGTCCTCGGGAGCCACACAAATAATTTTCTTTATATTAAAAGAAGATTACAAAGCTTGTAAAAGAGTAGATCTTAACTTGAGATCTCTCAAAAGTACTGTTATAAATAGCGATAAATAGCCCCGTAATAGCGGCGGTAATAACATTAGCAGTCCCTTTCCGCGACGCTATCACCCGCTACGCTATCGCACAATAGCGGTGACATATTGCGAAATATGTCTGTTCGCAAAAACGGTCAATAGTGTGTCATAACAGTAAATAATGAGCGATTGTATTCGATATTTGCTTTTTGATTGCTATTTAAAAGCGGTTTGAGGCTTATTTTTTAAAATTAAACTCAACCCTTGACCATTGCATTCCACTGTCTCCTGTGATTTTCAGTATACTCCTGCCATCTCCTGACACTTACTTTGATACTTCCTCTCACCTCTTTCACCGTGAGCTCCTCTTAGGGCAGTCCTATCACCGCTAAGCTCTTCTTCTTGAAGACGACGACTTTTTGACTCCTCCAGTCATCTTCGGTATTACGTGATGGTTACATGTCTATTTCATGTTTAGGATCTCGCTAAATCATTCAATATGTACTTTTAGATTTCTTAGATTTTTCTTTAATTTTAAGTATTTATACATATCTAAGTTAGACCGCTATTTGACTTTACACTTTTTACCGCTATTTTATCGCAGTAGCCTGAAATATCCTTAGCGATGCCTCACCGCTACGCGACGCTATCCGCTATCGATAACCTTGCTCAAAAGAGAACCAATAAAAAAACTATTTGTTGTTCTAAAAGACGCGAGTTTTCCAACTGGAAAAACTCCTCTCTCTCTCTTCAATAAATCGCTGCTACAGGAATCTCACAAAAATTGAATGAGATTTTCTTCTGAAAATCTCGAGCTCAATTAATGCCTGCCGCCACTATAAATCGCTACTAAGAAGAAGAGGAACGGAGTGGGGCTCTGCTTTTCTCGTGCTCGTGGGTTTAAATAAGAAAACCTTAACCAGTTGGATCCAGTTGTTTTCCAACATCGCAAGCAAAAAGAAGAGGGGAAGGCGAACTTCAAACTTACATGCTCAGCCCCACTCAAAAGCTTGCATGCGGTCTTCGAGTTCGCCTGCAGTAGCCGCTCGAGCTCGCCAAACCAACTCGAGCTCGCCTTCGCCCGACTCCAAACTCGCCTGCAGCTCATTGATGACTTCGCCTGAAGGGGGTCGCCTCAACACCGACCCAACCTCGCCTGTAACCCCAAATCCAAGCTCGCCTGCAAGGGGATCTCGCCAGCGGGGCTTCTCTGAACTCGCCAATAGCTCGTCGCCTTCTCCTTGCTCATCCTCGTCGGAGCTTGTCGTGTTCGCCGTTGACAGGTATAGGTCTACACCCATTTCCAAGAATCTCCCACTTGGAGACCAAATCGCTATCAGCAAGCTCTCTCTTAACAAGCATCTTCTCCCGCCCTCATCCTTTACATATGAAAGCCAACTGAAGTTACACATAACTCCAATTTCTGAATGGTAATTGCTTTAGTCAACATATCTGCAGGATTTTGGCTCCCCAAAATCTTTTCTAACCGTAACTTCCCGTCCTCAGTCATCGAGCGTATGAAGTGGTAACGTAACTCGATGTGCTTCATTCTGACATGAAACACTGGGTTCTTGGCAAGGTGTATAGCACTCTGACTATCACAATAAAGAACTTCGTTCCCCCGCTTCAGACCCAACTCTTCCAGGCACCCGGTTAACCAAATCATTTCCTTGCTCGCCTCGGTCACTACGACATACTCTGCCTCAGTTGTGGACAACGTCACAATCTTCTGTAAACGTGAGACCCAGCTCACTGCTGTCAACCCTAAGGTATAAACATACACCGTGGTGTTTCGCCTCGTATCATGATCACCGGTAAAATCTGCATCCACGTATCCCTACAATACCAACTGTTAGACCCTAAAGGGGGGTGATTAGGGTCTTATGCTAATCTAATCCGATTATATACCAATTAAAATTAATTAACAAATATATTCTTGCAAGATAGATATACAAGAGTTATAAGCAAGAATAAACAATATACACAAAGTGATATATCCTAGCAATGAGATATAAGCAATATATGAGCAAGGATATATAAACAACACAAGGGTATATAATCTAAACAAGATAGTGGATGATATAAAAATGAGCAATGCACAATGGTGATATAAGATATGAACATAAATATAAATGAACACCAAAGCATACTCAAACACAATCAAATGATCACGGAGTTCGGACCTTCCGTCCTACGTCTCCGCTCCCCACTCCCGGGGAGAAATCCACTATCACAACCGGGTTTTCTACGCTCACCCAAGTAACGTTTACACCTCACAGTGTCGGTTTTCAACGCTCACCGATCAACGTCACTCTTCACACTCGGTTATCTAGTTCACCGAAAACTTCACAACACACTCGATTTTCTAGCTCACCAAAAACCTTACAACACTCACAATGTAATAAATATAAATTTGTTCTCTATAATAGATGAGAACTTAATTAAGCACAACTCAATGTTACAATCTCTCACAACCCTAATATACTATATATGCAAATACAATAAGCTCAAGTGGATGTGTGTAACAATGAGATAAAATCAAATTTAAACTCAATATAAAACTAGCTTTAATGAAAATGATAATTAACAAATAATTAATAAATAAAATCTAAAGTAGAGTTTAGAAAACTTCTCAATAGATCAAGATGAAGAGATGGAGATTTGAGCCCAAACAAGAAGATGATCTCCTTCACTTGTGAAAACAATATTCAAACCAAATAAACACTAAAAACACACTTAAACCCTTATTTAAAACTTTTTAAACTTGTTTAAAACATTTCTTAAGTGCCTTTAGAAGTATGAGGGCATGGAGTATATATAGGCTCATGAAACAAGCCCAAAAACCCAAGAAAAACCAAGCAAAAAGACAAAATAACGGATATATCAAAATCTAAAAATATAGCTGTTATGCTACAGTAACTTACAGAGAGTTTGGCGGTCGACCATGACGGTCGACCGTGGGTACTGTAGCACTACATATCAATTTTGTAAAATCAGTTAAAAATAGTAAAACAGTTCTAAAAATTATGAAATTTTGTGGGAAGGTTCTAGACATGTAGAATGACATGTTAGAGAAAGAATTTCTAAAAAATCATTTTCCAGTTGAGAGAAATAAATGTTTGAACACAGATATATAGTTTCTAAAAATCTGCTGATATACATGATTTTGTAAAATCAATTGGGCACAGTAAATCAACTCCAAAAATAGTAAAATTTTGAGGGAAGTTTTTAAACATGTAGATAAACATGTCAAAGAAAGAATTTCTTAAATATCACTTCCCATTTATGAAAACTTATCTGTTTTGTAAAACATGCACGAACATGTGCACGAACAAAAACATGATTTTGTAAATTCCATTAAACATAACAAATCTATTCCAAACTTTATGAAACTTTGCAAAATGTTTATAAACATGAAAACAAACATGTTAGAAAAAGAATATCTCAAATTGAATTTTTATTTGTGAAAACTCATGTATTTTGCAAGTATATCCAAAACATGAAAAGTTAATATACATAAAATTTGATGTTTTGACATAAACACAACTTTGAAACATTTTCAAACGTTCTTATAGACTTAATAAAGGATATAAAAAGGTGTTATGAAGTCTATAAACTAGAAACATAATATTTTCACAAATATGCATATTCTATGCAATATTTTCTAAAACACAAATATATAATCTCATATTTATAAACATGGAAACCCAAAAACATTTATGTATATATATAATTATATATATATATATATGTATAGAAACTAAAAACTTGTATGTATATATAAAACTATATATACATAGAAACCAAAACTACAATGTGTGTGTATATGATATCAAGCTTAAAGTATTGAACACACATAATATAAATCTAAACTAATATACCCAAGCAATCTTGATCTTCAATAAGCTTGACTTGGTAATCTTGCGGATGAAGCTGAACTTGATTTTTAACTTGAATTGTATAAGCTTCACCGACATTCCGCTAACCTCCTTTGGATATGATCGTTGAAGCTGTATTCCATCCAACCTCTAACTCGTTGTTTGCCTAGAATAAATACGAAAACACAAACACTAGACAAACAACATTAGAAGTAAATTGTTTGTTAAACATCATCAAAATAAGAAGGCCAACACCAACTCCTTTTTCTCGAAACACAGTGACATATTCGTAGTCCCTCTCAGATATCACAATATTCACTTCACGATCTCCCAATGCTGCTTCCTTAGGTTGCTTGCAAACCTACTCACAACTCCCACTGTATGGGCAATATCAGGCCTCGTGCAAACCATTGCGTACATCAGACTACCAATGGCTAATGAATACGGCACCTTCCTCATGTGTTCCTTCTCTGCATCAGTCTTGGGTGATTGTTCATCAGACAATTTGAACTGGCTTTCAAGGGGCGTGCTAATGACCTTAGCATTCTGCATGTTGAATCTCTGAAGTACTTTCTTAATGTATTCAGACTGACTCAACTCCAACGTCCCCTCAGTCGCATCTCGACTAATTCACATCCCAAGAATCTGCTATGCTATACTCAGATCCTTCATGACAAGCTCCTTTGCTAACTACTTCTTCAGCTTGTTTATCTCTTGTAAACACGGTCCTGCAACTAACATGTCATCAATATACACCAATAACATGATATAGTTGGATTCGAACATCTTAAAGTAACAGCAATGATCTGAATTGCATCTGCCATAGCCATTGCCCTGCATGAAGTTATCAAACTTTTTATACCACTGTCGTGGAGCCTGTTTCAATCCGTATAAGTTCTTCTTGAGCCTACACACCATCTCTTCCTTTCCTTCCTCAATGAAGCCAACAGTTTGCTTCATGTAGATTTCTTCATTCAAGTCATCATGAAACAAGGCAATCTTCACATCTAATTGTTCAAAGTAGAGATTTTCAGCAGCTACCAAGCTCAACATCACCTTGATGGTTGTGAGCTTCATAACGGGGGAAAAATATCTCTGTATAATCCACTCCTTCCCACTGTTGGAACCCCTTCACGGCTAATTTGGCATTGTATCTCTTCTTTTCATCACTCTCCTGTTTGACTCAGTAAACCCACCTGTTATGTAAGGCATTCTTCTGTGCAGGTAGCCGGGCTAACTCTTATGTTTCGTTCGAGTGGAGATAATCCATCTCTTCTTACATTATATGCTCCCACTGCTGAGATTCGCTCACTTGCATAGCCTCCTCATAGCATTCTGGTTCTTCGCTATCTGTCAAAAGTAGTAGTCTAGTGACGAGAGATACCTGAGATTCGGTTTGGGTACCCTAGATGACCTCCTAAGTTCCTCGCCATGGGTAGTCGGTTCTCTACCTGGAGTCTCCTCCATTCTTCGGTCAGAATTAACATTGTCTCTCTCCTATCTGGAAGTTCTTTCAAATCCATGTACTTGGATGCGTCCGCATCCGTAGTACTGCTCCCACTGCTTTGGCCTGCCTTGGCATTGTCCCTGTCCTTGTACATCACTTCCTCATTGAATATGACGTCTCGGTTTCTGATGATCTTCCTGTTCTTCTCATCCTAAAGACGATACCTGAACTCATCTATACCGTATCCAAATGAATGTACACTTCAGTGACTTAACTTCTAGCTTGTCTCTGACATGGTCAGTGATGTGGATATATGCCACGCACCCAAAGACTCTCAAGTGTGAGAGATTAACCTTCTTGCCACTCCAAACCTCTTCTGGAATCCTAAAATTTAATGGAACTGATGGCCCGTGATTTATCAGGTACGCTATTGTATGCACCGTGTCCGTCCAAAAGGTTTTAGGTAGACTTGCATGTAGACGCATGCTCCTCGAATGCTCTGTTAGCATCCTGTTCATTCTTTCTGATACGCCGTTCTGTTGCGGCGTCCCTGGAGTAGTCCTCTCCAAATAAATCTTATTCAGAGCACAAAACTTCTTGAACTCCTCCAATTCATATTCTCCATCATTGTCTGATCTCAGACACTTTACTTTTAGATCTGTCATTCTTCACCATGGCTTTCCACTTCTTGAAGATGTTAAACACCTCTGACTTGTGCTTCATGAAGTATACTCACACCTTCCTCGAGTGATCGTCGATAAAGATGACGTAGTACGCCAAACCGCTAAGAGAAGACATGCTAGCTGGACTCCATACATCTGTATGAACAAGCTCTAGCTTGTGAACTTTAGGTAGTCTTCCACCCTTCAGAAAACTAACTCTCTTCTGCTTCCCGAAGATGCAGTCTTTATAAACACCGACTTCCACCGAATCGATGCCGGTTAGCTTCCCTTCTGAGTGAAGAATCTTCATACCTTTCTCACTCATGTGTCCTAGCCTATTGTGTCACAGATCTGTACTCTCTTTGCCTGCAACAATCACGAGGGTGTCACTCACATGTGAAGTTAGGTAGAGGGTACCGGTCTTGTTATCTCGGGCAACCACCATTGTACCATTGGAATTTTTTACGAATCTCCGGTGAATATTATAACATAGCCTTCTACTCTAAGCTGACCTACCTAAATAAGATTCTTCTTCAACTTCGGTACGTGTCTGACATTCTTCAGAGACCACTTAGAGCCCTTCAACTGTATTTGCACGTCGCCCCTTCCAATGACACTACATGGTTCATTATCCCTCAAGTATATTTTTTCAAAGTCCCCTGCTATATAGTTCTGAAATAGCCTTCTATTAACAGTAGCGTGGAATGAGGCTTCCGAATCAATAGCCCATGAATCGGAATCGCTATCCATATCGAGAATCAACGCATCTTGCACAATATGAGCCTCCTGCTCATTTTTCTTCGGTGCTTTACAGGTAGAAGACATGTGACCATCCTGGCCGCAGTTCCAATATTTTCCCTTGATAGGTCTCACATTCGAGTTCGACCTTTTCTTCTTCGACTTCGATCGATTCCTGTTTTGGTTCCCCTATTATGGCTTCTGCCTCTCTGCTCGAGACTTAGGGCTGAACCTGAACCTTCTGATTCATTCGATTTTCTTCTAACCTCCTCGGATAGAATCATAGCTACCACCTCCTTCAGCTTTAACTTCTCTTTCCCTACCGAGTTGTTGATTGCGGTCACGCAACCTGCCTAACTATCTGACAACTACGATAGTATCAATAAGACCTACACTTCGTCATCAAACTTGATGTCGACTGAGATAAGTTGATCAACAATCGTGTTGAACTCACTGAGATGCATCGTGAAGGAACATCCTTCTGCCATATTGAGGTTGAATAGCGTTTTGACGAGATGTACCTTATTTGAAGCTGACGGTTGCTCGTACATCCTTGCGAGCGCTTCCATAAGCCCCACCATCGTCTTCTCCTTTAATATATTATGTGCTACAGAATTTGCGAGGGCCAATTGGACCTGCCCCAGGGCTTTTCGATTCAATGTTTCCTAGTCCTCGTCGGATTCTTCTTTCTTCTTTCATCTTGCTTTACCCATCAACGGACGGTAAAGATCCTTCTGATACAGATAGTCCTTCATCTGTGACTTTCAATAGGCGAAGTCTAATCCGTCAAACTTCTTAATTTTTGATTTGTCTTCTTCTGCCATTTCTTACACACACAGATCTGAACAATAGCTCTGATACCAGTTATTAGGGAAATATCAGATACGTTCTAACACCCGTTCTGCGGAATTTATCCTACCGGATCTTGTGTTAAGCAATGGAAAAAAAAGAAATCACAACAAATCAAAATTGCAAGAACAAAGAACACCGATTTTTAACGAGGTTCGGCAATTTGCCTACGTCATCGGGAGCCACACAAATAATTTTTTTTATATTAAAAGAAGATTAGAAAGCTTGTAAAAGAGTAGATCTTAACTTGAGATCTCTCAAAAGAGAACTAATAGAAAAACTATCTATTGTTCTAAAAGACACGAGTTTTCCAACTGAAAAAACTCCTCTCTCTCTTCAATAAATCGCTGTTACAGGAATCTCACAAAAATTGAACGAGATTTTCTTCTGAAAATCTCGAGCTCAATTAATGGCCGCCGCCACAATAAATCGCTGCTGAGAAGAAGAGGAATGGAACGGGGCTCTGCTTTTCTCGTGCTCGTGGGTTTAAATAAGAAAACCCTAGCCAATTGGATCCAGCTGTTTTCCAACATCACAGGCGAAAAGAAGAGGGGAAAGCGAACTTCAAACTCGCCTGCTCAGCCCCACTCAAAAGCTCACCTGCGATCTTCGAGTTCGCCTGCAGCAGCCGCTCGAACTCGCCTTCGCCCGACTCCAAACTCGCCTGCAGCTCATCGATGACCTCACCTAAAGAGGGTCGCCCCAACACCGACCTAACCTCGCCTGTAACCCCAAATCCAAGCTTGCCTGCAAGGGGATCTCGCTAGCGGGGCTTCTCCGAACTCGCCAGTAGCTCATCGCCTTCTCCCTGCTCATCCTCGCCGGAGCTCGTCGTGTTCGTCGCTGACAGGTATGGGTCTACACCCATTTCCAACACATTTGTATTCAATAGAGAAAGTTCATGGGTGAGTGAGGAAGCAACACATCAAATTAGTCCATATAATATTGTTCAACTCGCACAAGGATGTCCATTCCATATTGCTTTCTTGCTGTAGTCTCAGACTTAACATTTAGGCAAAACTAACAGGTCAACCAACCAAACCGTTGAAACTTGTCTACTCTATTTCTGCATCATAAATTTAACTAAATATTCAACCTACATCATTAACTATTGATTTGGGATTGTCTTCAATATGAGACGATTAAATCCAAATTTTAACATGCCAAAATTTGATATTTGGGGGGGGGGGCGTAAATTAAGGAAAGATGGTACATATCAGATAGAACTAGTGGATCCTCAATTTATATCCAGATTTATCATGCTTTCTTGTATGTTCGTATAACTTTAACCAACAGAAAGATTATTCCTTCATTACAAAGGGTTTTCTTCAGTTGAAGGGTTTAAATAATCTGAAAGAGCTTGCTCTTACCCTCAGTCTATTGGTTTTGATATATCTTCGTATAGTGTACATATCTAGTTTGGAGTTGTTGACATATTAGTATAGTTACGGGTCTTATTTGTAAAATGTGTTTGTAGGGCCTATATAAGCCCATGCTATCTTATCTATGGATTTTTAGGGTTTCAATTCAACTTGGTATCAGAGAAAAACCCTAGTCGCCAAAACCCTACCCCCCTTCCGCCCCCCCTTTTCCTGTTCCGACCACCTGCAGACCCCCCCTTCCGCCTCCTGCAGAGCAACCCCCCTGTTCCGACCACCTGCAGACCAGCCCCCCTTGTTCCGACCACCTGCACCCCCACAACCAGCCCCCCCACCTGCGGATCCCCCCACCTGCGGATTCCCCCACCTGCAGAACCCCCCCTTTCGCCTCCTGCAGACCAGCCCCCTCCTTCCCTGTTCCGACCCCCTTCCAACCCCCTATCCCGACCCCCCTGTCCACAATCAGCCCACCTCTGTTCCCTCCGACCAGCCCCTCCGATCAGCCCTTCCGACCTCCTTAAACCTCGACGAACTAACCCCGAACAGCCCCACCTCCCTACCCTCTGATCAAAACCTGACCAGCCCCCCACACTGCCCTCTGATCAAACTCGACCAGCCTCTGATCAAACCCGATTAGCCTCCCCTCTAGTTTGGCCGCCCCTTGTTGCGCTATGCCGGACCTCGAGTTTGGCATGGGTTCCCTCGACTCAGTCCTCGAACTGATGACAGGAAGAGTATATATCTCACAGCGATGAGATATATCACTGTTTTTTTATTCTAGTTTCCTCTGAGAAACGAGAATTTGTTGGAGATCTTACTCTTGTTGTGCAGCAGAAGTGCTGCCGAAATTTTCACTGCGCACAACAAGGGTTTGAAGTAAAAGGTGAACAGGTGTTGGATGGAGGAGATCATCAAGAAGTTAAACCCTGCGGAGGTGTCCACTTTGATGAAGTTGATGAAGTTGTCGGCTGATGAGAGCGCGACAAGACCATCAAAGAAGTTGGAGCTTCCGACCATCGATCTGAAGCTCGATGGACCGAGTACTTACCTGAGTTGGTCACGACGGGTGAGATACACCCTTGCGGGGAGGAACCTGGAGGGTTACTTGACAGAAGAGAAGACAGAACCGGATGAGGACTCGGGAGCACGAGATGAGTGGAAGTCCACTCATATATTGGTATACATCTGGCTCCTCAACTCGTTGGTCCCGTCGATCGCCGCCACAGTGGATGGCATTGAGAAGGTGAAGGACGTCTGGGAGAAGTTGAGGAGGACCTATGATGGAGTGGGGAATAACCTGAGGGTGTTCCAGATTAAAGGAGAGATCGACACCACAGTCCAGGGAGAGAGGACTGTACAGGAATATGCCACAGAGCTGGAGCGCCTGTGACTAGATTATGATCACTTCTCACCTCGGGCGAGCTGCAAGGACCCGGGATGTAAAGAACGGGAGGCCTTTCTACAGGAGAGGACTATGGTGTTTCTCAAAGGATTGACATCAGAGTTCGCTTAGCGAATCGCCCTGCTGCTAGCTCAGTCGAAGATTCCCACGCTTGAGGAGGCTGTCTCTGCTATGATCCAGGAGGAGACTCGTATTCGGCTGCAGGCGGGGACAAGTGGACTTCCTGTGATGAAGTCAGCACTGGCAGTCTCTAGCAACATTGGATCTAGGGGAAAGACTCGATAATGCTACAACTGTGGTGTGGTGGGTCATCTAAGGCATGCTTGCACCAAGCCACCTAAGGAAGGAGATTCGGATGGACGTGGACAGTTCGGAGGTCGTGATCGTGGCCGTGGGGGTCGACGAGGTGGAAGAGGAGCAGGGAACCGGGCGAATCTGACGGAAGCAGAGGAAGAAGAAGCTGAGGTGGTCTTTACTGAGGAGGATTGTGCTCTCCTAGCGATACTCAGGAGGAAGCAGCAAGTAGCAGGGGATGAGACTGAGGAGGCACCCACTTCTTTCTTCGTCAGAGGCAACACTGCTACCTATGCTCATCCGACCAAAGGTACTGATGACATACATGCTCTTACTTCTATGTCTCCCGACAGATCATCAGAATGGATAGTCGACTCCGGTGCGTCTCGACATGTGCCAGGTAATGCTAGTGAGTTCTCATCATATACTCACTTAGCATCGCCTGATAGTATTCAAACAGCTGATGGTACATTTCAGCCGGTGGTTGGCAAGGGTACAGTCGATTGTACTGGTTCTGTAACTTTGTCCAATGTTTTGCATGCTCCTTCCTTTCCAATCAATCTTTTATCCATTAGTTCTATCATCCTCCAACTAAAATGTATTGTTTCTTTTGATATTCCCAAGGTGATTTTTCAGGAGAAGGGGACAGGACGGAGACTTGGGACTGGCACATGACGTAATGGACTGTGGTATCTGGATCGTGAAGGGCTAGATTTAGCTTTGGTGTCAATAGTAAAGAGAACAGGAGTAGGATCTGAGATGAGTGCTGAGAGTGTGTTGATGCTTCATCACAAACGCTTGGGACATACTTCTTTCGGTGTTTTAAGTAGGTTGTATCCATCTTTATTTGAGAAAGTAAATAAAGAGAAATTTATGTGTGATGCATGTAAGTTGGGAAAGCTTACTAGAAGCTCTTATGTTAGTTCTGATCATAGGAGTTCTCATGCATTTGATATGATACATTCGATGTGTGGGGGCCTTGTTCTACAAGTTCTATGAATGGATACAAGTATTTTGTTACCTTCATTGATTGCTTCTCTCGCGTTACTTGGTTATACCTGATGAAGAATAAGAGTGAAGTGTTTGGCTGCTTTCAAAACTTTCATAGGTATGTTCAGACTCAATATGGAGCAGTGGTGAAGGTATTGAGATCTGATAATGGAACATAGTACACCAACAGAGTGTTTGAAGAATACTTATCATCTCAGGGAATACAACACCAGACTATATATCCATACACACCAGCTCAGAATGGGGTAGCGGAAAGAAAGAACAGACATTTTTTAGAGGTTGTTAGAAGTATGATGATCTCCATGAATGTCCCAGAAATATTGTGGAGGCAAGCAGTATTGACTGCAGCGGCGCTGATTAACAGAATGCCCTCGAGAGTATGGATTGGAAGTCTCCGTGTGAGACGTTAAAAGGAGATAATTGTGGGATTCTTCCACTGAAGGTATTTGGCTGTGTGTGTTTTGTGAAGGATAACAGACCATCCGTCGGGAAGCTTGCCCCTAGAGCGGTGAAGTGCATTTTTGTGGGATATTCTGCTACTCAAAAGGGATATGTTTGTTGGAGCCCGGTGGAGAAAAGACTGTTTGTGAGCATGGATGTGTACTTTCGTGAATTTGAGTCATATTACACACAGAAGGTACCCTCATCCATTGGTGACTCGCCCAGTACTGGAAGTATGAGGTTAGAAGGGGAGAATGGTGAGAGGTAGATGAATAATGTAAAGAATAATGTGAAGAAATCGATTTCTCTAACGATTCCTTGGGAAGGAGAATTGGTTGAGGAGGAGCAGGAGAATAAAGAAGAAAAGGATAAGGAGACAAGAGGTGTTAGGCCCACGGCTTAGGGGGAGCTACTTACCTATAGTAGGAATGGGAAGCAAATTGCGGAAACAGTACCTACAGTGCCACTAGTGCCAGGTCCCTTATCAACGCCTATCCCGACTCCTGAGACACCTACACCGCCATCAGATTCCTCCCAATGTGATATCATTCCTCTCCTTACTCCTCCCACACCAATGTCAGTACGGAGGACTACTCGCAGCAATGCGGGACATCCTCCCGATAGATATGGTTGGGATCTTGCCCAGTTTGTATTATATTCTAATATCCACCCTGCACATTGAGCATTCATTGCATTATTGGATTCTGTTACTGTACCTAACAATTAGCAGGTTGCTAAGAAGGACCCAAAGTGGAAAGCAGCTATGCATGAGGAGCTAGGAGCTCTTGAGAAGAACCGCACTTGGAAGCTAGTAAAATTATCAAAAGGGAAGAGAGCAGTTGGGTGCAAGTGGGTCTCCACTGTGAAGCAGAATCCAGATGGACAAGTTGAGCGCTATAAGGCTCGTCTGGTGGCAAAAGGGTATAGTCAGACATATGGCATCGATTATGATGAGACTTTTGCACCGGTGGCAAAGATGAGCATTGTTCGGACCTTAATATCTCTGGCAGTAAATGGTGGATGGAAGCTACACCAACTAGATGTGAAGAATGCATTTCTTCATGGAGATCTAGTGGAGAAGGTATACATGGAGATACCACCAGAATTCGGTACAAATAAGACAGTAGGAAAGGTCTGCAGATTGAAGAAGTCTCTTTATGGGCTGAAGCAATCTCCTCGTGCTTGGTTTGACAGATTCAGAAGGGCTATGATAGGTATGGAATATCAGCAGATTAATGCCGATCATACCGTGTTCTTTCGACGGAGTGAAGGTCACATCACCATGCTTGCAGTATATGTGGATGATATGATTATTACAGGGGATGATGAGAAGGAGATTGCCCAACTCAAAGTGAGACTGGGTAAGGAATTTGAGGTGAAAGATCTTGGCTTGCTTCGATACTTTCTTGGAATAGAGATAGCTCGAGGAGTGGAGGGGATCGTCCTATCCCAGAGAAATTATGCACTGGATCTTCTCAAGGAGACAGGAATGTTAGGGTGCAAACCTGCAACTACACCGATCGACCAGAAGTTTAAGCTGGGTGCTGAAGCTGGAGAACCAGTTGATCATGACAGATACCAAAGGCTGGTGGGCAGGTTGATCTATCTGAGTCACACACGCCCGATATCTCTTTTGCAGTGAGCGTGGTGAGTCTCTACATGCACGATCCGAGGAAGGGTCATATGAATACTGTGTACCAGATTCTGAGATATTTGAAGAGTGCCCCCGGAAAAGGGCTGATATTCAGAAAGAATGGACATGTGAGCATCGAGGGTTATTGCGACTCTGATTGGGCTAGCTGTGCTGATGATAGGAGGTCTACCTCAGGATATTGTATCTTTATAGGAGGTAACTTGGTCTCGTGGAAGAGCAAGAAGCAATCGGTGGTAGCGAGATCAACAGCTGAAGCAGAGTATAGAGCCATCGCCTTGGGAGTTGCGGAGTTATTATGGTTGAAGAGTATGCTGGTGGAGCTGAAACTGGATCAAAGAGCAAATATGAAACTATGGTGTGATAACAAGTCAGCCATCAGTATCGCCAATAACCCAGTGCAGCATGATAGAACCAAACACATCGAGATCGATAGGTTCTTCATCAAGGAGAAGTTGGACAGTGGACTATTGGAGTTAAGTCATGTTTCAACTAAAGACCAAACAGCAGATTGTCTGACTAAAGGACTTAACTCAATAGATATGATTAGAGGATGTGACAAGATGGGCTTAGTGGATATCTTTCGCCCATCTTGAGGAGGAGTGTTGACATATTAGTATAGTTACGGGTCTTATTTGTAAAATGTGTTTGTAGGGCCTATATAAGCCCATGCTATCTTATCTATGGATTTTTAGGGTTTCAATTCAACTGGAGTGAATGTGTCAAAACTCAAGCATACTTGGTGGTGGTAGAATTTCTTTAGTTTATTACTAATTATAAAGTATCAAGTTATGATCTCAATCTTATTCTTCATTTGAATCACAGCATGCTCGTCCTCAATAAGTAGCACCTCCATCGATCATGACTTGCGTGTCCCAAATGGAAGCTACATCCTCACAGCCAACAACTGTGTTCAATGCGGCTGTAGCTCTGACTCTTGGCAGTAAGTCACTCTCTAAGTTTTAAGTCTATGTATTCTTGTTTTGAATTAAATTTTCAGCTGATGACTTACTGCCAAAGTTTTTATGGATAATGTACTAGATTGGACTGCAAGCCGACCAAAGGAATAAATTCAGGGTCATGCCCTGTAGCAAAATGCGATAACATGGACATGGGCAACTCAACCTCCATCTCCGTTTGCGAGCGTTCAGTGTGTTCTTATGCCGGTTATAACAAGACTGCCATTTTCACCAACCTCACTACTCAATCATTGTGTGATAGTAAGCATATCTAAACTTTTGCTTAATTGAGATATATCCCATGTATTATAGAAGGTTAATAATTAATTGTCCATCACATTTTTTGGTTAGCGCTTAGATCTGTAGATTTTCAAACAGAGTTATCTTGCTTTTTTCTGTACTCATGCTGTGGGCATATGTTATGTGATGTCAATGAGACACAATGAGATCCCTTGATATTTCATTATGGTGCAGACTGCAGAGGCACTCTGATTCTCCTAGGGCGTTGAATATACATCTCAGACGGTACAAGGAATTGTTTTTTTGTGTAACGAGAGCAAGATGTTTAAGGAATTTATCAACTAGAGAAAATAGATACAAAATATGAAGAGGAAGAGGGAGTAGGAGATACAGTAGGAAGAAAAGGAAAGATTATAAGACAAGAAATACTAAATAATATAGATTTCTGAATTGGAGTGTCATGTTGCTCTGGATCGAAGATCATACAATTAAGCAATGTAGGGTTTCTGCATCGCCGAGTACAAATAACCGAGAGATAACTTTGTTTGGACATAATTAGGATGTCAAAGTGCTAACAAAACGTTTAGTATAGGGTACATTTGCAACTAATACTCCATTTCCTTTTTCTAGTATTTGAATCCTGATTCCTGTCTAAAATATTTTCGTTGTGTTTTGTTCTTGATGGATAAGACGGGGGAGCGCCAGGCCCTCTGCCCAGTGGTGGTTCTGCGCTGAGGTTGGGAATGTTAGGGCTGAACGGGATGGGGCTTCTCATATTTCTGCAAATGGCTTTGATCCTTGTTTGTGCTTTATAACAGGAGATTTGGTTAAATTAATTTGTTTCTTGGTTTCTCTTTTCTTTTTCTTTTTCTTTTTTCTTCTTTTTTTGTTCAGCGTCGCGGTTGTACATGGTCCTTCCTCTTGTGAACTTAATTGTTGTGAGGTAATAATCTTGAGTTGCAACCTATGTACGAACAATGAACTACTGGTTCAGATTAGCGTCAGCTATTGTTTCATACACTTTTCATGATTTAATAGTTTTAAGTTTGTGGGTTAAGTGGTTTCTGACGTGAAGC
>BQKN01066568.1:32715-71368 GCA_022839385.1 Asparagus kiusianus
CATTATTATAATGTATGGTCAAATAACCAAAATACCCCAATAAATTTTGGAAGAAAAACCCTAATAAGGTTTTAATTTTGTCACTTAAGCCCTAGTAACTTTTGGTAGAAAATCCCTAACAATGGTTGTTTATTATTTTATGGTTCAATATAATTTTTGAATATTTGGAGGTCGTTTCTAATTTTCGGATTTGGAAAGGGGTTTTTTGTAATTTTTGGTTTTTTTCACGAGCTACTTGTAATTTTCAAAAACTTAGGGTAGTTCTTTATATTTTCTAGAGTTTTTAGTAGCATGTTTGCAATTTAAGATTTTTACGGGATTTTTGTATTTTTAAGAGAACTGTTTGTTGTTTTTGTAATTTTTCAAGGAGTATATGTACTTTTTAGAATTTAAAGGGAGTGGTTATTAATTTTTAGATTTTTCAAAGGGGTCACTGAAACTTTTCGAATTTGAAGGGTTTTTTATAATTTAAAAAATTTTCAGGGTGTTGTTTATAGTTTCATATGTTTTAGTGGGCTATATGTAATTTTTTTTTATTTTTAGGAATTATTTATGGTTTATTCTGCAAATAGGAATGACTCGAGAGGTATATATTGATCTTGAGGGATAATGTTCATTAGTGTATAATTATGGGTAATGACTTATGGGGTTAAATGACTTATGGGGTTAAGTGCAAAAAATCAAAACATTTTGGCAAATTTATGAAGTTTTGAAGCTTATAGGGGATTTCAAAATATTTGTGGGCTTAATGCTATACGACTAAACTTATTAGAGGTTTAGTATAATTTATCTTTTAAAAAATTAAAGAGACTACATGACAACTTTCTAAAATGTAAGATTTATAGTAAACCACCAATTGTTTCTTTATATATAAAGAGAAGAGAACTAAAAAGGTGATTATTAGATTTTATTTATTTAGTTGAGGATGACTAAATTTTTTCTAAAAATGTTTATCAAATTTTTTATTACTAAAATATAACTATAACTAAAATTTTCTAACTATATAGATATATTTAATTTAATAATAATTCTAATTATAGATAGAAAATAAAACCATCACATAAGAATTCTAAATTTAACAACAACAAAAATTATGACACGTGGTATTGTTTTTTGTGTTTATGAGTCCTTATTTTATGGCGTTAGAACTATCACCAACATATATAAAAACGATGGATTTGATACACAAAGTTTTCAAGTTAGCGCTAATTTGCCAATTTGATAACCTGCAAGCTTTGATTTGTTCCTCACTTTTCCCAAACTCCAAAATTAAATTTTTTTTAGGATATCTAAGGAATCCAAAACTTGTGTTTGATTTGGAATGATAAATCAAATAATAGGAAAACATATCCTAAACTCATGGTTGCTTTATTTTCAAAGAATAAGAAAAAACCATCATAGAGAGAGAAAAAACTGAGCTGACAACTATGTTAACTTTCTAGCCCATTTCAAGCCAAAAGATAAGATTTGTGCTGTCCAAAAAGTCATCGTTTTCTCTCTTTTTAAGAAACCTTTTCTTAAAAAAATTTAAAACAAACTCAACTTTTGGAATTCTATAATGACCAAAAACCTACTTCTTGATCAAAAATGCTGGTTTCCTAAAATTTTGGCCCAAACAAACAGCCCCTAAAAGAACTTTTCTCAAAACTTATATTCGATTGTTTTTCTTGTTGGACAGATTGATCTTATTTCATTAAATATCCGACCCGTTTGCCACCATGTGCTGGTCATCGGGCAATTTGAACCCGGTTTGGCTCCAATCCGGGTCGAGCCGCACGCCATCAGGCGGTGCTCCTCCATACGGTCATCAAATTTGTCGTCAGTGTTGGCCACCGCCCGTACGCTTCGGAATTCTAGGTTCGGTCCTTTGTAGTCATCCCTCAGCACTGCAGGCGGCGTTTTCCTTGCATCCTCCTCTCTTGGGCATTCTCACAAACGCCTTCTCTGCTTGTTTTGGTTTTCGAGCGATTTCATTTTTGGGCTTGATTGGTATCTGCAATACTCGGAGTTCTGATAGATATATTTCATTCGGAGGATTTCTTATTATTACCTTCTCTGCTATATTCTTCTTCTCCTCCTCCTAACTGCAGAGCTCGGGGGCGAAAATGAAGGCCATGCAGCAGTATAGCTCTTTTCATGGGCCAAAGCTTGGCGTTTGCGATGGAAGAGCGACGAAGCAACAAAACCCTTGTTCAGAAATTCGTGGTTTCAAGAAAATTGATGAGGTTAAGAATTCCTGTGTAGCCTCCAACCGTGAAAAGTCGTTCTCTTTGCCGGTGATTGGATGCCGAAGGCGAAAATTTCCGATGGTTAATTGCCAGTCTGATGAAAGATTGGGCCAAGTTAATGGGCATCCTGCAGGGAAAGCTAAGGATGAGACCTTGTAAACTTCTGAAATTTTCTTTAATTCCACTGGGCAACGATTTGTTCTGACTCTTAAGATTAGGGTGTACTTCTTTATAATTCAACACTCGCAGGCAATTAAAAGATTGTAGATTTTACGTCAGACATGTCTATTATTTTCCAAATTATTTTTTGTGCTGAGGAGGCAAGAATGTTGGACACATTACTTATAAAACAGACACATTGCGACAATATATGACTAGAAGTTGTCTACAAAACGAGTTCTACAATCGTTATCATGATCGCCGCCGCTTGACCGATGCGATGTTTCTTATAAAGCATCAGATACTAAGGCATACCAAACTGTGAAAAGAACACGAGGATACTGACTTCCTATTTAGTAACACAAAAAAAGAGAGTTGGTTTCAAATAATGCAGCCAACAGAGACCTGAGGTTTTGCAGGAGAACATATATATATCTACCAAAACAAATGGTTGCTTCTGACTTGACACTCAAAATTTTGATAAGCAGCTGAAGAAATCCGTACGCTTGATGTTGATATTTGTATCTGCCACCACGTGGTTCTGAAATAGAGCCGCCCCTTGCGACATATTTATAGGTTAAGTAATTGTATTTAATTCTGTGTAAATGTCACGGTATGTACAATAGCTAGTCAAATTGGCTTACATTTTACTGCACAGTGATGACAGGATGATAATGTGTATTACCTGTTTTCCAAGTTATTTAAGGCTTATTTCTTTAATCTTTTGCCTTCTTATTTGAGGTGTGATCTTCCTAAGGCCATATAATGGGGGCACTATTGTTTCTTCTAATAATAGATTTTTAGTCATACATATCTATGGATTTTGCTTGATTAGCTTTTGTGTTTAATGCATCTTTTTAAGGTTTATGTATGAATATAAATTGAATGTATGTGGCACAATGGTCTGTACTGACATAAAGATTTTGAGTTGCACCCCATGCTGTTCATTCAAAAAAAAAAAAAAAAAGATCAGTATCACAATAATGCTGATTTTCTAAAATAGTCTTGACCTTCCTTTTTGTATATTCTTTATTTTATTATTTTGTATGTAGCATTATCCTGAATGTTGCGTGCATGATTTATCAGTCTCTTACTTGCTTCTGTGACAAGGTCTGGTTTTAGTGACTCGATTCTGCATCCTGGGAGTGTCGGTAGAGAACTTACTTCTCTTGTTATACCAGCAGTCATGGCACAAGCTCTTGATCCGTTTGCGCAGCTGGTGGAAACAGCATATATTGGCCGATTAGGTATCCCCTTCAGTTGCTGGATCTCATTTTTGTTTTGTACACCACTATACAAAATGAATGCTTATTTCTATATTTTCGATTACTTCATGAATTTTATTTTCTCTACTATGTTACTATGTAGACTATTAATTTCTATGAAGCAGTTTGTAGCCTCACTTTGTGTCTCATTCACTATAAGCATGTAGAGTCAGGTTGTAGGTGTCATGTTATACTATAGTCAACGGTTACATGTCCAAGAAACCTTTTTTTTTTTAAAATCTGAATTGTGAGTTTGTGACAAAGTTTCCATTATAACGGAACCTAGCAGATGTTACTTCTCTTAGGGAGGGAGCAAGAATCCGGCGGTATCGTCTTCCACTTCATCCTCACCTGTCAGGATTGTTTGACTGATTCCATTTCTCTTACATTAACCTCCTACAAGTCCAATTTTTAATTTAAATTTGCGTTCCCGAATGACCTCAGAAGAAAGAAAGAACTACACTACTAATCCTACACTACTACTACACTACAAGAGAGAGAAGATTGGGTCCATTCTCTTCAACTTTTTCCAAAATTGATGACTTATCAATGGAGCCCACACTTCTCTCTTGTACTGTAGAAGTAGCGTAGGACAGAGTAGTGTAGTTATCTAGGGAAATTTGGACTCTTGATTTTTGGTTGCATGAGTATAAATTGCTTCCTACAGACGGTAGGTTTACCAACTAGTCAAGTGATTCTCAAGGTTCTACAGTGTGGCCCTTTCTTGCTTATATTTTATCTGGCATAATAGTTGTGCACCAACTTCTATAGGATTGCTATTCATAAAGTTTATTCCTCTATGGATATTTCTCGACTTATGGTCATGCTTCAGTTTTGATCCTTTTCTATGGAAAATATTCAGATGATGATGATGACAAGGTTTTTTCTTGGGTAAATATTTAGTATACATCCCTTATGCAACTTAATTTAACATGTTTGCCTAAATATTTTTTTTTTCACTGATTGTAGTTCTAAGTTGAAAAAGGCTTTATTACATATATTTTAGATATATTTCAGTGCATATTAACTCGATTTACCTAAGTTCTATTTATAATCATATGTTTGATTCTGGTTCTTTTTGTCCGAAAGGTCCATTGGAGTTGGCTTCATCTGGTGTTTCGGTTTCTGTCTTCAACATTATATCAAAGCTCTTCAATATTCCTCTCTTAAGTATTACGACTTCATTTGTATCTGAAGACATTTCAAAAAATGCTAGCAAACAGTTTGAATCAGGTACATGAAATGAAGTTAATTGGTTAAGAAACAATGGAATATTCTCTAGGCTGACTTAAGACTAATAATTCTACAGATAAGGGCTTCAAAGTAGAAAGTTCTGAGCATAAACAGGTTTCTAGTAAGACCACGGTGAAACTGGAATTGCCGTCAGTGTCCACTGCTCTACTCTTATCTGTGATAATCGGTAGCACAGAGGCGTTAGCTTTGTTTTTTGGATCTGGATTTTTCCTCAACATGATGGGAATATCACCTGTAAGTTTGTTTCTACCTCTGGTGTTATGTTTTCTTCTCTCTACTATGCAATGATTCATAAATTCGGTTTTGAACAGGCTTCGCCTATGCGCAGTCCATCACAGCAATTTCTTTGCTTGAGAGCTTTTGGGGCTCCTGCAGTTGTTGTTTCTTTGGCAGTGCAAGGTGTCTTCCGTGGTTTCAAGGACATGAAGACCCCTCTGTTTTGTGTAGGCGAGTTTTTCCTTCCTGTTAAGTTGTTGTATTGAATCTCTGAAAAACTTATCAGTTAGCATGCTTGTTTTAGCACTTTGGGTATACATATTCAGTCCCTATGTTGGAAGGTTTGGGAAGCTTTTAGTGCCTTTATCTCTTTTAATTCTTATATTTTTCGTTTGTTTCATTTTCTCAATGTGCATGCTGAGATTTACTGATCTGGAAATGGTTGCCATTTCTGCTGAGACCTTTTCTTGGACTTTAGCACCTCTTCAAAAATTACTCCCCCCTATCCCACCTTTATGATGTCAAAACCCAATTATGTTCACATCTCATGCTGACATGTTTTAAAACCTCTTCAGAAATTACTCTGCCGGGGGGGCGGGGGGCCCCTAATTCCACCTGTTTGATGTTAAAACCCAATTAAGTTCACGTCTCATGCTGACATGTTTATAATAGGATCCTGAAGGGACAACATTCCACCCCCATTATCAGGCAAAAAATATTTTATTTTCTGGTCTAGCATATATGGTTGGCCAGTAATGTTTTCACAGGAAAATCTACTGTTTTTATGATACCTAACAACTGATTCTTGCAACCTTGCTATAAGTTTGAAGAGGTAGTTATGCCAGTGATATTTTTATGGCTGTTCTTTTTGTGCGTGTGAATGTTTGCACACGTGTATGGGATAAGAAGTCAGTGCATTCTTAGGAGGTTATAGGCGCTACTATTGAGGCTAATGAAAGAAGATTGCTATCGCAAGCAACAGAGGCCACAAGGTGCACCAATTAGGAGAGGTGATAGGAGTATAATTAATAGAGCAAAGAAGATTATAGGTAAGCCTAAGTGAACTTTGGTTGGAAACAATTGAAAAAGATATGATAGTGGTTTTTCATCTATTTGTGAACTGTGAAGGGTTTCAAATTCTGTAATGGTGTGACTAGTACCTGCTTTCCATCTCTACTTTTGGATGATGATTTTGCTTCTTGTGCGGGCTTTTATACCTTTTTGTTTCTGATTAATATGTTGCCACACTCTTTTTCAGATAACTTCTTATTTAAAAATTTTTTTGGGTATAAATAGGGGGCTCTAACCTTAGTCTAAGTTGCATACTGGCATACTTCTCTAGATGCCAAGCTTGCAAATTTGTTATTTGGTTATTTATTTGAAATATCACTCTAGATTCTTTGACCTATCTAAAGTTTCAGGAATTTTATTGTGTTTCCTTTGTCTCATTCAAAAACTTAATGCTCTTGCAGGAGTGGGTAATGTTTCAACTGTGGTTTTACTACCTCTGCTTGCATATGCTTTTAACATGGGCATAACAGGTGCTGCTATTGCCACTGTTGCATCTCAGTACGTTATCTATTCCAGCAGACTCCAATAAGTTTTTAAACTTGTGTACAAAACAACTTCTTGTAGATAGTCTAACTTGTGTTCAGAACAACTTCTTGTAGATAGTCCGGCATAGTCTTTATTCTACTCATTCACATTTAAATTGATACATAATATTCTTCGTACTTTGATCCAGTTACGCGTCAATGTAATTGTAGCCTATAAATTGATGGGCTTTTTGATTTGTTGCGTCCATGGTGCTACGAGTTACATGATTTGTCATCATAATACACATCATTTTTTCCTTGTTTTCTTATTACAATTGAAGAATGATAGTGATATTACTTTGAGCCCTCAATAGATCTCTAGTTACAACAGTATTAATTTATTATTAGTTAAAAGGATAATTTCTTGCAGTGGAATCTATTGAATATTAGGTTAATTTTAAGGAAAGAGAAGGATTTCCCCCCACAAAGAGGTTGAGGGATTATCATCGATTGAGCTGTTAGTGACTAAACAAACTTATCTGCCCTCATAACAGACTCCATTTTGTTTTTTTAAAATAAAATAAGACGGGTAAATTTCACAAACCCACTGGACTTTGGGTTGTTTTCCATTATTCGCCCTAAACTTTATGAAGTAGGGAAAATCCCCTGACCTTGTTTCACTAAAATACTATGATAAACAATGGGTTAGTTTAAGTTTGTCATGTGCTTCCTACATGACACGTTTTGTACACTTTTTCTCTTATCTACTTTTTGCCTTTTACTAAGGGAATTTTCCGGGGTTAGGATTGATAATATTAGTAAGGGCAGTTTTAGATCTTTTGGACTTTTTTACCCTTCATGTTAACAGTGTTTATGGCAATTTCGAATACTTCAGGGAGTATTGCATAATTTTGAATGTTCAAAGGTGTTTTCTCTAATTTATAATAAAATTTAGGAGGGATTTATGCAAGACCCCGAAGTTCTGTTGGGGGTGGGGGGTGGGGCTGGGGGTGTGAATTTTACCCAAATAAGAAGAATATATTCTGTTTTCCCCTATATCTGGTTTTCTATGTCAATGAGCTGTTTTGCACATTGGTGATTGCTGTATCCTGCCATTATGGCATCTTTGTTAGCAATTTGAACATATTACTAAGTGCCCAACTTAGCATTATATTGTACTAATTAATATTTTACTACGGTTCATATCATTCATTTAAATCTTAGAGCTGGTGGTGCTTCTTTTTGGTTGTATTCTACATGGATTATGATTATATGTCAATTAGTTTCTGTTGCTGTTAGATATATTTTTCCAATTATATACAAAGGCTTTGTTGTTGCTGTATGCTTGTATGTACCAAAGATATGAAGAAACATTTAGTTTTTTCATATTAATACTATTAGTCTTGGACTCTTGGTTCCAGGTAGGACCCATAAACTTTGGATGCAATGTCGCAAAATGTAGAAAGTGTAGCCAGTAATTCATGTTGTAGTCTTATCCCCTCTACTTTAAGATTACTTGTCTTATTTTGAGCATGTTTCCCATCCTTAAATAGCCTTTCTCCAGTGAAATGCAGTCATCTCTGGAGCATGACTTGTAGTTGCCAGAATAAAGAAAGGCGTTACTTTAAAAATATGGCTAGCTGAATTGCAAAGTTCTGGCCAAGGCAACTCCTAAGAAGATTGTATGTTGATCTCAATTATATGTAGTACATGTGATGAACCATTTGAAGTATTAGAAAGTTAATATCGACAAAGTATTGCACCTTGATGTGTATCTTTAAATACGCAAGAGCATACAGTAACCAATAGTATGTTTACTTGGATCCTGCATCAGCTGACATTTGCTTTTTGTCTTAAAACCTCTTAAAATTATCAGGTATATCACTGCTGTGTTACTCATTTGGTCTCTCAGTAAAAGTGCTGATATATTTCCTCCTAAGCTAAAGGACTTACAGCTTGGTGGATACATAAAATATGGTGAGACTATTTTTTGAAAAATGTAAATTGTTTTCTATGATTGTCTCTTATTGAAGAAGTGTTTAGTGCTGTGGAGTAATCTTGATTTCTATTTGTTCACAGTTTCATCAAATTCTGGGATGGACAGAGATGTTTATCTTACATCAATCATTAAATAATGTCAATAAAAATCAGTCACTAAATTGCATCAGTCGCTGAATCCTCATTATCAAGAACACCTAGTAATATTTTCTCTCATAAGTGCCAGCAGGTGATCGTTATGAAGAGACATGCCTTCTGAACTGTACAGAAATGTTTGTTATAAAATTGGGCAGTATTGTCGAATCCTTCCCTGCTGTTGTTGATTAAATGGTTTGTGGTGTTTAACTTGCCCACACAAAATTTCTTGAAATTTAAAAAGCATTGCAAGTGAATGCAGTCGGCTACTGAAACCCTCTTATTAAAAAATTCCTCCATTTTCTCTGGCTTATCATCTTGATATGTATGTAACTTTAATAATTATGCATTTCCTGAATGTGACTATTTGACTACAATTTCTTGGAAACATTAAAATTTATGTTTTCCTGGTTAAGCAGCCATATCAACTTCAAGAGGTTTCTGTAGCATTTTAATCATTAATGACTCCATTGTCTTTTCTCAATTATTTGATTGCCAACACCTTACAGGAGAAGAACAATGAATCTTGTTTCTTTTATGACATTTAAGCAGGACACAAAGATGTTTTTTGATTAATATCATATCAAATGGTTGACACTACTTGCCTTTTTTACAATTTTATATGCGAGCCACACTTTATGAGTCTTTCCTTGAAACCGCTTTCCTTTTCAGAAGTTGCACTTTAATAATATTTTCTTTTTAGGATAATCTGTGCATTACTGGTTGCAAAGTGAAATTTTACAACTTCAAGTAGCTTTTTTATTAGTAGTGTGAATATTTCTTTTCCCACTCTCAGTCATAATATCTTAACAATAACAGCTTTGAACTTATTGTGCCTTGAAATTGTAATGACTTTTATTCTTTTAGGGGGGTTACTGCTCGGGAGAACATTAGCTGTACTTATAACTATGACAATAGGCACGTCCATGGCTGCTCGACTTGGGCCATTGCCTATGGCTGGTCATCAGATATGCTTGCAAGTGTGGATGGCTGTATCTCTCCTTTCGGATGCATTGGCTGTTTCTGCCCAGGTTTTTCTCTTCTTGAACTGGAAGACATTTTTACCTAGTTCATATAATTATAGCAATATCAATGAATCCTTGCAATTTCTTGCTTTATTCTACCATATTATCATTCTTGAACATGCATGCATGAAACCCGCTAGTGAATTGAATTCCTCTTTCCGTTGCCTATACAACAATTGGCTATATAATTAGAAACTTAAAATAATATAGTTTTGTCTTGTGTTAACTCTAAAAAGTTGGATGTGAATTTAGCATGTTTGGGTGTAGGCATTATAAAGTGGTTGCAGGGTATAGGTACTTAGTCATGCCATTTTGAGTTCACTTTCATGGCTTTTCTTGATCTTGTCATTGTTAATTTCAGATCGTGTATCTGTTGAACTAACTTTTCATTTGTTAGGCACTGATTGCAAGTTCCTTTGCAAAATCGGAATACAAAAGAGTGAAAGAGGTTACATACACTGTCTTAAAGGTGATTTTACTCTGGTAAAATTTTGATGCTATTACTAGTACAAATATATGGTACACATGATTTCTTGTTTCAGTTTTGTATCCTTCAAGGCTTCTAGTAGCTAATCTTGTATTCTTTAATGCAAAAAGTTTAACAAAATTCTACTTGGCCAGACAGGGATGTTTGCTGGTATTTCCTTAGCTGTAGTTTTGGGTGTATCCTTTGGTAATATTGCTGAATTATTCACCAAAGATGTACAAGTGCTGCAAATTGTTAAATCTGGTCTTCTGGTAAGCCCTTGGACTGGATTTCCTTTCTATTTTTGTTTCTATGCCATTAGCTATGGTCTAAGTTTATTTCAGTTTGTTAGTGCCAGTCAACCAATAAATGCGCTTGCCTTCATTTTTGATGGCCTCCATTATGGTGTTTCAGATTTCTCCTACGCAGCTTTTGCTATGGTATGGTGCATGTTTTTAGCTACTTGATTTATCTTCTGTACATTTTCCTGATTTGTAAATTTACTTGTACCTTTTTCCTGACATCACTAACATATTAACTCTATTGGCTAGATGATATCAGGAGCTATATCTTCTGTAGTTTTGTTGTCTGCTCCACCCTTTTTTGGTCTTCCGGGAGTTTGGTTTGGCTTAACCCTTTTCATGGTTTTACGCACTGTTGCAGGATTCCTAAGGTAAACCTTTCTTAGTTCCTCTTTGTCTGCATGAGTTGAGTTTATACTCTTATCTGAACTTTGGTTAGCTATTTCCACTGTTTTCTACTGTCTACCATTGTTCATTGTTTATATGCTGTCAGCATTGCTACTGGATTATATGCCCAACACACAGGCTGTAGATGATTAAGTTCATTTATATGTGTTATGATGGTTTAGACTAGCAGAAGCTTTTGTAGAGCTTAGCTGGCAAAGGGTTTTAAATATTAGAAATTATTTTTTATTGGTTCTTTATCCATTTTCTTGAAACTCTTTTGGCAATTATAATATCCAATGATTCACTTATTTCTATTTAAGTTAAATAGGTGGTATAACAAATTTTCCTCAATGTGAACAGCCTTCAGAAGGACAGAAATTTCTCTGTTTATATGACTGGTTAGTTTATTTTGCAGATTAAATTGGAAAACAGGTCCATGGTGGTTCTTGCAGCTTGATGCTCAGATCTTTGAGGTTAGTGATCTAGCTTCTTGATAGTAAGGATAAACCATTGTTGTTACTATTTCTCTAAATTCATGAATCTTCTTTTAACGATCTAATGATGATGTGATTTTGTTTATGGTTGACATATTGCAATGGTTCAGAATTAATTAACTTGGTATCTGCAGGAACCCATTTTATGGTTAATGGATAAAGTAATCTTGCAAGGCTGTCCATATCTTCTATCATTAATTTTTTTTTGTTAAGACATCAATATTTAATGATAAAATCCACATTACCTACTCTTTTTGTATATGTTGTATATGTTATGTCTGCGAAATTTTCCATTCTATGCAAGCCTATTACTCAGCATTTTTCAATTCTTAATTCGAGCCAAAAGTAGTTGTTAGACCCTAATGCCACTAGGAAAGAACCCTAGAGGGGCGTGAATAGGGTTTATGTTAATCTAATCTGATTTAAATACTAATTGAAACTTACTAACAAATATCCTAGCAAATATGTTATGCAACATGATATATATATAAAGATAAGTAAACTAAGCAAGGGCAAACAATATAGTGGATGAAATAAACAAGATGCAATAGACGATATAAGATGAATACAAAAATAAATGCGCCAATGCAAACACAAACAAGCAATATGAACACGGAGTTCGGTCCTTTCGTCCTACGTCTTCACTCCTCACTCTTGGAGAGAAATCCACTATCACACCGGGTTTTTAACGCTCACCCAAAAACATTTACACCTCACACTCGGTTTTCTAGCTCACCAAAAACTTTACAATCAACACTCTTACAATCCTACTCTACACCCTCTAAGTGTTGGTCTCTAGCCTGTGTCTCACTCAAGTACTCGGATTTATAATCTCTCCCTAGGCTTTACGACTGACGCCACTCCTCTTGGGACGACCATGTCTCTCACCACACACTCCTCTCGGTGTACAAGTATATTACAAAGTGTAACTCATAATGAAGACACAAATACAAATAATTTATTCTCTACAATAGATGAGAACTCAATGAAAGCTCACACTTTAAGTCACAATCTCACAACCCCAAAATATACTATGTATGAAATACTAAAAGCTCAATAGGTTTTGTGTGTAAACAAAGAGTAAAATCAAATATAAACTCAATTTAATCTAGCAAAAATAAATATAACAAATTAAGCATAAACAAGCTAGATAACGATTTTAAGAAAACTTCTCTAAAACAAGAGTGGAGGGATGTAGATTGAAGCCCAAACAAGAATGGATAATCTCCTCTTCCTCTTGTGAAAATTTCTTCACAAAACAAACTTGAAACAAAACTTCAACAAACTTTAAACCCTTGTAAAACTTGATTAAAACTCTCTTTTTTGGTAGCTAAAAATAGTTATGACAAAGGGGTATATATAGGATGAAAACCAAAGCCAAAAAACCAAAAAAACCCAGCAAAAAGATAAAAAAATAGAAAGATGAAAAAACAAGTTATTACAGCATCAGTCGACTAACGGGTTTGATCGTCGACTGATAAGCTGACCGTTACAGGCAGCTCACAGCTCATCAGTCGACTGAAGACCTCATCAGTTGACTAAAGACATCATCAGTCGACTAAAAAAAAATAGAAACTTTTTGTAATTCCAGGCGATTTTTTTAGTCGACTGAACACTTGCATCAGTCGATTGATAACATAATATCAGCCTGTTTTGAATAATAAAATTGAATTTTAAACTGCTTTTAAAAATAGCAAATAAATTCAGAAAATATAAAACTTTAGGAAATGTTTATAAACATGATAATAAACATGTTACAAAAGGAATTTTTAGAATTGTACTTCCCAATTGTAAAATCTTATCATTTTTTAAAACTAGTTCAAAACATGAAAATACAAAACACATGTTTTTGTCATTTTGACTTAAATAAAATTTTAAAACTTTATAAAATAATTTTATAGACTTGACATAAAATATAAATTGTTGTTAGTCTATAAACAAGAAATATAATGGTTTCTCAAAATTATATATTTTATTCATTCTTTCAAAACCAATGAACATGAATTCATACCAAACACATATAAACATGAAACAAAAATGTATTTTTCAATTATATTCATTTGTTTCATATTTAAACTAGAAAACCATAAAACCAAAATGTGTGTATATATATAACTATATATGTATACATAGAAACCAACAAAATGTGTGTGTATATGATATTGAGCTTAAAATACCAACACACATAATATAAACTCTAAACTAATTACCCAAGCTTGAAGAAGGTCTTCAATGAGCACGACTTGATAAACTAGCGGATGAAGCTTGAACTTGAATCTTTAACTTGGATTGCATTGCTTCATTCTATTATTTCCGCCATCCTCCAATGGATATGATCGTGAATGCCCGATTCCATCCAACCTCCGATTCATTGTTTGTCTAGAATAAATAAGAAAACACAAACACTAGACAAACAATATTAGTCGTAAATTGTTTGTTAAAACACCATCAAAACAAAAAGGCCAACAGTAGTGTCATATTCATGTATTTTACATCTGAAAAGGTTATATTCCGGTGATTGTTATGTTTTCAGTGATACCGGCTCAGCTAGTCTTGGTTTCTTCTGGTTTCTATACATCCTATTGGCTCATTTCTATTGGATGTATGATGGTACTTGACTTCTCATTATACTCCGTCGCCTGTACCAACATCCTGATGTTTGAGAAATCTTGGTTTATTAATAACTCTTTTAAGTGATGGATATTTACTCCCACATATTCCTCAAATGTACTAATTATTAAATTTATAAACTTCCAGATCGAGTTCACTCTTTGTTCAATGCATCAGGATGTTTAAAACAGCTCACAACCATTAGGATTATTTACACATATCCTCTGAATTGGCTTTACCTAGTGCAGAATGTACATATTTTACTCTTGTAGCATTCTTTCAGATCACATAGTCATTTGGCATCATTGAGACCCATGTAACATAGTCTCCGAGGAACTTTCTGCAGCATTTGTCGCATTGATTTTATGCACCAAATTGTTAGGTTAAAACCTGAAATATGCGTTAGAACTCCTCTCTGTTCATTTTTAATGATTGGCTGTTCATAATTTAACTCCAACCTGTGCATTCTGATGTGTAAGATGCCAGTGCCCAAATTTAAGTGATTAGGGGATTAGTATACTTTCTTTCTATCCATTACTTCGTCACGAAGGGGCAGCCATATTAACAAGTTATTATAGGTCTATGAAAATGGAAAAAGAGAAGCATTGAAAAGGGCTGGGCTTAAATATTGACTGTGTTGCTCCTCATATCTTGCCTTTTCCTGTTGAACTTGCCTTTCAAGTTCTACGAGTCAGGTAAAATATTGCTATTTGATATTGTATCTTATTAGTATTTGGAATATGTTTCCCTCTTAGTTTTCTTCGTGACTACATATTCTTACTTGACAGCAGACATTCTAACATTGACAACTTCTTGCTTAAGTATGGTGTTTGTAGCATTGATATGTACCATTCTTTTTAGCAACCATAGCAAGTTATGAAGTACTGCTGATAATTCATGGCGATTTTTTTCTTTGCAGTCTCAATTGCTAGAGTCTTCAGATTCAAGCTTGCCTGTGGAAGCAGATCAAATGCAGAGGGATTACACGCACTCCACAGAATGATACTTTTTTGCTTCTGGCTTCAAAATTTAACCAAGTAATAGTATGCTTACTATTTTACACTTTCACCAAATAGAGCCTTAAAGTTCAGATATCGTGATGTTAGTCGGAGAAAAATATGGAATTTCTCTATCATCTCTAACTTTAGAGATAACATTCGGCAATTTTCTTCTCGTATAGATCTCTCATGTACATATTGTTGAATTGACTCAGATAAAGCCAAGATGGAAGTTAGCAAGCCCATCAGTTTGTAAAATTTCCTTCCAGTTCGAACATTTTGCTTCAGGCACATAAGCTTTGCCCCAACTGCTTGTCGCATATTTTACAATGTTATATTTTGAGATCAAAGCTGCTGAAAGAAATGCATTTCTATATTGTTATTCAAAATCCTGCTTTAATTATTATTATTTATTATTATATTCTTTTTCACTTCTTCGGAATATCCAAAACCCAGGCTCCTTGTTTTTCTGAAAGAAGGCGAATTTTTGAAATAGAAACTTATATGTGATTGAAGTGGAACTTCATTGTGGGATTGTTTCGTAGGATAAATGGATAAGGTTACCTGCTGGAATTGGCGTATGGAATATATTTAAGTTTCAGATAAATTTAGCTCCAACTTTAACAATTAGAAGCATGGCTACAGCTTAAGATTTAAGTTAGCCAACTCCATACTATAACTGGTAAATCAGAGAAGCGTTCGCTCTTATATTTTCTTCTTCAAATAAATAAATAAATAATAAAATACAAAGCAGTAACAAAAACTTCTTTGTAATGAATTGCTGTGGGCTCTTCCCTTATGTGAGTAATAATAATGTGATCTTTAATGCATTAGTCTTAGCATTCTGAAAATTTTATAGTTTAGTACGCTGAGGCCCAAGAAATTGAATATTGGTCTTGCAGTAAGCATTCAGGTCAGAACATGACTGTTAGAACTTTGATACATGGCGCAGGGACCACCAATTTCGAACAGCAAGCATTGGCTAGAGCTGAGAAAAGTTAAAGAACAGATGACCATATGAAACTAAAAAAACATGAATAGCCTTCCCATTATCAAAATTCAACTCAAAATGCTTGAATTTGTCTGTATAAGTTTGCTCTTTGAAATCCTCGAACAAAACATGAACATCAACAACACAGACGACAACAAAAACAATCTGAAGTAAGTTCTCAACTCTTGCATCCCCAGCTCAAGCCCATCCATCGTCTTCCTGCTGCCTCTATTTTCTCCTACTAAGCTCCCATCAACTACATTTCCACCTATAGATATCCATTTCCCAAGCTCTTGAGCTTTCTTTATTTCATCAGGACCCGTTTCGAATAACTCAATGAATGCCTTGCTCCAATCATTGAGAACCCTCTGAAAGTTGATTTTTTTCATAGTGGTTAAACAGAAGTTGAGATGTATTATGAAAAGATGTATTCATTCTATTGAATTTTACGTACCTTGAAAGTGGTAGTATCAATTGGATTAAACATTTTAAAACAGTCCTTTGAAGAGGCAGACTCATCCCCGTATATCTGCACAAAAATTAAAAATATAAACTTCTCCATACAGGGATGTGTAAGCAACCCTATTGCTGGCTGTGTCTATAGAAAAATCATACAGAAAGGAAGGAGATACATGACATTTATCACACTATCAATTCTAAATCAGTATTATCACTATACAATACTGGTGCAATCAGAGTAGTGTGTCAGTGTATCAGTGCAATCATCAACACTGTATCAATGCATGCAGACACTGCATCAGTGCAAAGCATCAACTATAAAGTTTACTTCGGATACTTGTCATGATCTCCTTCGTTTCTATATGATTTTTTTTTTCTACGGAAGACCATCAAATTAATTTTCTGAAAAATATGAATAAATGCTTAGCAATAGCAAAACGTACCTCAAAAGTGAAAGACACAGGCACTTTGGCAACATCATACATGTAGTCAGTTGTAGTCCCATGGGCAAAATACCTGGAAAAAACCGTAGTTTGTTAAAGGTTATCCTTATTCTGTTCTGATTTGATCTCTCATAAAAGAAATAAATGGTACAAACCCAACAGCACCGCCACCCGACCCGACTACACATCTGTCTTGGAAATGATGATGGTTTAAGTCTACAAGCACAGATTTCATCAACTTTGACGTAAATCCCTCCGGGGTACCATTTTTGTGATCATAAGGCATGAACAGAGCCTGGCTATATAAGAGCAGCACCAAGTAAGATAATAGAATTAACAGTTATCTACAATATAAATGTTAAAGCAGCAGAGCAGAGCACCAATCCATATTAGCATTAGCATTATGTGATGGAGTTTTTTTTAGCAGGCATTAGACATTAGTCAGATACAGGTTTGAAATTATGTGTTTTCTTTGATTCTCTAGCGAGTAGTTTTAGGAAGTAGCAATCACTTCCCAAAAAATAATATGAAACACATAGTGGACTCATTATGCATCACAAATGTCAATAGTTGAGTGTATTTGTTCACTCAAAAATCATAAAGTTTCTACTGAGCAGGTTCTCAACTTTTCTAGCACAGAAACAAACTCAGAAAAATTGTCCACCAAAGTGACCCCTGTTTTTCTTTCATACCGACATTTGCATGGTGTCATCTACACTGCTCTGGAACTTAGACAACCTTTCCTAATGCCTTCTTGGGCTATCCTTCACCATTTAGTTTCAGTGCAACAACTGACTTTAAGATATTTTTTTCATGTGATGCTTGAATATTTGCAATCCTTGTGCCACCAATGCATTTTTCCCCCCGCAAAGTTTTCCCATATATAAAATCATTTCCTATTGATTTTTTTAAACTTGTTTTATTTATTTATGTCAACTAATATAAAATCCTCGATGTCCTCATAAATGAGCAGTCCAATAATCAATGATGTCTGGGCTTTCTAGTTGCAAACTGTTTTGAAAGCAAATTCTTTTTTCTGATGTTCCAAACTGAGTCTACCTATTGGGTCCAACCATAAATCAAGAGTCAAACACTGGTTCGCCAGAGTAGCACAATCCTCTCATAACTTAAGTTTCATCTCTAACGATATCATTTCCATAGTACTAACACCAAAATCAAGATACAAGCTGAAAAGGATAAGCCTATTAACTTCTTAAATAGGAAGCATGAAATGATTAAGAAGGCTTTATTGATTAGTGGAGCATTATGCTAATTAAAAAGATATGATAGTTAACGAACCAAAGAAGACTAGAAATTGGTCTGTAAGAACAAGTTTTAAAGCAGATCCAGTTGGTTGACAAGTTGAAAAAAAAAGAAGGTTAGTGGTGTAATGAGGATTAGAAGTTGGTCAATGGAGCCGTGAGGGCTGGAAGTAGGTCTAATTTTAAATATCCGAGCATGATTACAAACAAGGATTTTTGATAATGTAATTACAAGGATTATAAAAAAAATGGAAATTGAAAAGATAAATGTATCTCACCTCCATTCCAGAGTGTACTGTCACCCATATATGTGGATCAAATGATTTCGTGATCTCACGCATAATTTGAGCCTCAGGTTCGCTAAAAGGAGCGACTCCCGGATTTTCTTCATAAGGATCATAGTCCTTGAGAAAAAATAAAATATAAATAAATATCACGTTATGAAGTAATGCACTACTACACAAGCTTTGATCAGAATTAAACCATAATAGCAACTCTCATAGTTACAAGTTTCAAATAAACATAGTATTAAATTTATTAGACCAAAATAAGAATGAAAGACCAAATTCTGATTTTGGTGCGTTTGAGTTTTATCTACTTTCAAAAATGATTTTGAAGATCTAATTATCTGCTCCATTGTCTATTCCTAACTATATTTCAAGTTCCACAAAGAAATGTTTAGTAAACCTTCCATTAAGACGGAATAACATTTATGACACACTTGCAAACCATAAGTAATAAGAATTGGGGGGAAATTAGCTATAAGAAGGATTTCGAGACTAAAAATTAAAACTAAGGGGGTATATACTGAAATACTCAATTTAAATGTGAACTGGAGGAGTTACTTCCCTATATGAACCCTAAGTAATAAGTTTTTTTTTTTTTGGTGGGGGTGGGGTGGGGTGGTGGGGGGGGGATTAGTTATTAGAAGGATTAGAAGGCTAAAAATTAAAACTAAGGGGGTATATACTGAAATACTCAATTTAAATGTGAACTAGAGGGGTTAGTTCCCTATATGAATAACTGATTCATACAAGAATAGTTTTTGAGGGCCTAACTTTGGATAAATCATCAAAATAAGGAAAAAGGAGAACAAACCTTCTCTTTTTTGCCCCAATCCACACTCCAATTTCTGTTGAGATCAACTCCTCTTCCTGGAAAAGGAAATCACACAATTTGAAATAAATGTATATGGGAGTGTTCTGCGTTTCTATTTAGTAAAAAAATTTGCAAATCTTCCAACCATTCCTCCTCTCACAGAGATCTCCAGTTTCAACGAGTTTACGCCCATTTCTGTTTTCCATTGGCACCACCTAAAATAAATTTATGTCATTCTGCATATCCAACTTGCCAAGAACCATGAGATGCAATGAATATACAAAGATAGCCCACAAATATGTTACAACATAGCCTTTTATCCCAAATCTTTTGGGATCAGCTATGGGAATCATATTTACAGATTCATTTCATGTAGAACTGACTTGACTTTATGTCACGTGTCAACTACAGAATGCACCCTAACATATAGGCTGTATGATTTAAGTAATTAGAGAAAACAACTTGTCAGTGCCAATATATAGAACAAGTGAAAACATACACATGCTACGATATAACTATAAAATATCTGGAAAAAAGTATCATGAATTATTATGAGTTGACTTAGTTACTAATATGAGTTGACTTAGTTACTAATATCATGAATTATTATGTGCCAGAGAAATATATTCAAAGGAACCAAAATACAAATATGAGTTGACTTAGTTACTAAACATGATTATCATTAGTTTCCAAAGGAAGAATCAAGATAACTAAAGGCAAGGATCAACAAAAATATACTCGAAAAATATCAACAAATTTAAGAGCTAGGAAGAGTATGTTATGTGTCCAAGAACATGATTATTACTTACATGCAATCCACAAACCATTCAACTTGGTGCAATAAGTGATATTATATGGTAATAGAACTTTGTCTGATATGAATAAAGCATACATGGATAAACTTTTTTGAACTTAACAATAACATAATATCCTCAAATCACAAATATGGTAAGGACTAAGGAGTTTGGTTGTATAGACCATAAAAAATTACTAACATATACAGATTCTTAATATTAGCAATCATAATCAGTTGCAAAACATATTTCTATGAATATGGTCTATGTACCTTGTACACAGACACAGAGACAAGACCATAACATGGATAGGGAAATGGGAATTTTGATAAACTATGACAAGAGGATATGAACACAATGGGCGTAAGGAAAATTTGTAAAAAGCGGGATTTCCAGATGCATGTACCAGATGGACATATATACATAAATCTGGGAAATAAATATACATATCTGCGAATGAAAAAGTTAAACAAACAACAAGAAAAGTCTGTCCCAAACTTTTGAGGCTGCCTACATGAATCAGTCTTCCATTCATTTTTGCACCTGTTATCCATTAATTGCCAAACAATATGATCGATAAACCATTGTTGGTTTCATAGCTTTCTGCATATTTTCCCTTCAATTTCATAGATATTCTATGGTAAAATAGGACGCCATATGTGCTTCTCCACTTTAACAATCATGATTTGATTTAATGAACAGCATCGACCTCAATCTTATCATTGAACTAATTGATCTTAAATAGAAAAAATTAGTGGTCCTAGATATTTCTTGACTGTCAATATGCAATATGCATGCTTTTTTTTATTAGTGCTGCATGCTATTTGTTTAGTGCACCTTTTTACTTTTTAAAAGAACTCTCTTGTTTAATCTCATCATATAATACTATGTTGTCAACAAATAGCATGCAACACAAAACAATAATCTTGAATATGCCTAATCATTGTTTTAAAAAGTCTCCGCCTAGTTCGCCTAGGCATACGCCTAGGTCAAGGTGGTGCCTAGGCTGTCTAACTAGCGCCTAGTGCCTGAGTAGTACTTAGGCTGCTCACCTAGGTTTTGGGTGTGTTTAGAAGTGCGTTGTTTGCTTATATGGACTGCATCCTTTAGACATTGATCGTGATTTTCTGTGTTGCAGCCTCCACATCCTACAACCTCATTCAAACTCTTTTAACCTCTAAATATGAACACTTCCACTACCTCCTCCGACCTTCAACAAAACCTCCTAGACCACTACTTAAATGAAGAAAGAATCTGCCTAGACACTAGTCCGACACCTAAACTTTCTATAACATTGACATTTACTATCAATTATTGTAATTAAAAAATAAAAAAAGAAAACCTTCTAGGCTCTAGGCGTCGGGTACAAGGCCTAGGCCTCATAGTACTTTCTATAACATTGTTAGTTATTATTTTGGCTATTTAATATTTAAGTATGCATGATTTATTGTGGATCTAAGATTGCAATCTTTTTTACAAATTTATATGAATTTAGTACATATTTTTATCAATTAGTATAATTAAATAATTTTAAAAATAGCCAAACGCCTAGACACCGTCTAGGCGTACGTGCTAGACACTAGCTCAAACGCTTAGTCCGCCTAGCGCCTTCAGTAACATTGTGCCTAATAAGTTTGTTCTCTCTCTTTCAATTGTTCTCACCTTAGTCATTGCTTTATGATATCATATATATTTTTTGTCGCTTTAATATCCCTAATGCTTTATGATATCATCCATGTTAAACAAACATGTTACCACTTGTGATCTGGATCGCTAAGTGGTTCATTGGCAAAAACTCAAATGAACATAAACATATAACATGTATATAAGCCTTTAGATAGCCAGTTATTGTCTATGGTTGAAACAGGAGTGCATCAAACACTAGAGACTATACTCACCTTTATCACAACATTATTCAGTATGCTGTCGATGGAATCCATATTCATGCCACGCACACTAAGTTCTCCAGTTAAAACAGAAAGAAGATGCAAAGCAAGTTCAGACGTTATAAGCTCTCTCCCATGCTGTCCAAAGCTCTGGAGGGGGAAAAAAAAGAGTGTTAAGCCAAAAATCCTGACCATCAAATAATCATATAATAATTGAATATAGCTTGAAGAAGAAAATCAACATTGCCAGCAATTGAACTCACAAGAAGAATCTTGAACTTCAAACTGTCGGGTTTTCGCTTCTCTACACGATCATATGTAATCACCAATATCTCAGCAAAATAGCCCCTATTTCCTGCTCTGATAGTTTCAATCTGTCCAAAATCACCAAAAAAAATTCACATTTTTGAATTGCAAAACTAATCGCAACAATAATCACCATCAAGATAAGAAAACTAAATGAATATTAAATGAATAGCTTACATTTAACACATCAGGGTGCCGGCCCACCAGTGAACTAATTTCTCTCAACAATTCATCACTGCAAAAGGATCATCTTTGAGAAACCCGTAATCAAGAACAGTCACTTAAGCTTCTAGTCAATCAAAATTAAATCAACTAGCTGACCAAAAGCTACCAAGAAACAAATTTGGATCAATTTCAGCAAAAGGGTAATACTGTCGGATCCAATCCAATATCCAAGCTAACCCATAAAAATAAATACTCGCAATAATCAAGCGGCAAAATACACAAAAAACCCAATTGGGTTTTGTCAAAAATCTAGTCAAAATTCGAGATAAATAAACACGAGGAGATCTCAGACAAGACTTTACCTCGAATGGTAGAGATCTTGTGGGATTTGAGTGATAGGAGACAAAGAGGAGTTCCCGCCATGAACAAGAATTGGGCTCTTCAGGAAAGCTTGGAACAAAGCTAGGAAGAAGAAGAAGAAGAAGAAGAAGAAAGGGAGAGAGGATAAAGATCGCATCTCGGATGTGAGAGAGAGGGGGGGGCAGAGAGATCTCTCTCCTCTTTGACAGTTGGTTCGCTTTTTTCTCATATCATAGTTTTATCCTTTATTTGATGATGATGCTTAATTGATTGATTAATGGGGAAACCTTTGGTTATAACTATAAATAACAAAGATTAAGGTGAGAGTGATGATCACTGACAAAAGAGAAGCTGTCAGCAGGTAATAAAAAGCTGTTAATGGCTTGTGTCTGGATCCGGACCGAGCCTCAAAGAAACCAGGGGCCTTATGTAGTTTTAAGCCCAAATATGAATGAGTTTATTTTTGGAAATTGAGTCCTTTTGTATTGTGAAATTAGTCCCCAGTTTAATTTGTTGTTTCCAAATTCAGTCTCTCACATCATCACCGATATTACTATTAGATCCTACAATTCTTAATTATAAGAGCAAAAGCAAATCTTGTTTCAGATGAAATTCTAATGGAAGACAATATAAAAATTTGAATCTAAATGATGGCCAATGCATCAAAACAAAAAGAAAAAAATTGTGGAGGACAATGTATGGCTTAGACGGGAGGATAGTTTGACTTTTTTAAATTAATGCCTTCAATCACAGCAACAACAACAAGATATAAGAACTAGAGGGTCTAATAATACAATTTTGATGCTTTAAGGGTTTAGTTACAAACTATTAAGGAATTAAGGGGCTATCAGTAAAAGCCCAAGATAAATTAGGAGTACGATTTTTTTCTCGTCCTCATTCTAGACCTAAATACTTTTTCTAATCTTTTATATTAGACCTCTAAATCTTTATATTTTCTCATTTACATCTTCAACTATATTCTGCCTAATTGATTTTGCATATAAACCTCTTAAATCTTTTATAATTGCAATCTTATCCCTCAAATCTTGATATTTACACCATTATCTCTCAAATCTCTCACATTGGATGAGAATACCCTTCTCGTCAAGTTGGGACAAAAATACCCTCTTCTTCTTTCTTCTCTATTTTTATCTCTCTCAGTAACTTTGGCGCCCCCTACTAGCAGCGACCTCTTCCCTCTCCTCATTAGCAGACAATCCTTTTACTCCACCCTAATGGAATATGCACGTCATGATAATTAATCGAAATCAATAAAGTTAGGAGAATATTTTTAACTCCAATCTTCCATAATCCATCTCCCAAGATCTACCTAAAAATTCCAAAGCTTCTCCAAGAGAAAGTGCCTCTAACTGAAATCCATCCATCATCGAAGACGAGTAATACAAAGAGATAGGCTCTTGAATATTCTATTCTTTTGTTTTTGTTTTTTTCCCCATCTTATCTTCATAAGATTTATGCATCTTCATAAGGCTACATTTGAACCATATTTATAGGATTAGACTAGCTTTATAGATAACAAATTCTAAACAATTTAGAATTATCCAAAAAACATAGTCCATAATGGTTAAGGATAGACTAGAACTGTGTTGCATTTATACCTTTTTCTAATGACATTAGTGACACCAATTGCGTCTCATATCAAAAACCAATTATTAATCATATTGGTAATTTTAATCTAACAATCAAATCCCTACCGACCAATTATTCATAAAAGCTCTTCCATAATATGGGATTAATTACTCATAAATAATATTTTACATTTAGTGCCATCTAGTAGCATTTATTTTAAGCAACTCTTTTAGAGTAGGACGATTCACCTATTTGCTCATGCTTAAACTGCAATCCCTTGATCATAAATGAAAATCATTTTAAAACAGCAAAATATTTTATTTTTATAAGAAAATAAATTTTAAAAAATATTTTTTAAAACCATCTGTCGGCTTGAATTTAATAACTTTATAGAAATGCATAATAAATTAACTCATCGTAATGAGTATACTAAATTCTATCTACCTAGCCATCGTTTTCTTAAATAAAATCTAGCAACCTAACATTTTAGGTTGTGTACCTCTTACTAATAAGCTTAATCATTACATCAAAACACACTAAATTATCAAATTGAAAACCACAATATCATTAAGTCAAAGGGACCATGTAACAATTTGAATTCTCTATCTCTTAAGTTACTTGTCTTAGAGAATCCAAATGCAGTCTAGTGCTACATACATCACAATGTATGCTTATGACATACATCTAGGGAATCCTTATTCGTGATGGTTGAGGCCCATCACCATATATCGCATGTCCACGTCAATACATAATAACCTTTTATAACGAAGTTATTCTTTACTAATTATAGGCTAAACACAAATTTAAGAAATATCTAAGTTAGATCATATCTCCAAGCAAGTAATCATCACAGTGCATAATCTAACAAAATAATTTCTAAAGATACTATAACAATTATGAAAATGATACCCAATTTATATGTGCAATAATTAAATATAGTATTGTTTCAAGTATATTGCATAATTTGTATTAGATTTTTAAGGACATATTAATGAAGTGTGTTCAGTTTTATTTTTCATTTTTTATTTGTGGTCTTTGATTATCTCTGACAATTTTTTGATCCATTCAGAGGAGGACACTTGTGTAATCCAGTCACCTATTGTAGGCTGTCTAAAAATCACAATGGATACCTGATCCCTATCAAGCTCCGACAATGGAAGTCACAATCAGACGACTTTCTAATCACTGCATTCGCAACTCCACAATCGCCATAAACACGACTTCATTTCTGAGATGATTGATCTTGATGGTTGCGACAACAGCATGACTAATATTATATTACCAACTATTAGAGATGCTGATGAGCAGTGTAATGATTTTAGAAATAAAAGGTTGGACTTAGCTGGTGAGTAACCTGGTAGAGAGCCGTGGATAAATATTCATCTAAGAACACTATGGATGTTGATTCCCGTCTAGCTCTCACAACGAAAGCTACAATCAAATAGCTTTCGCGCCGACAATCGAAAGCTGCAAATAGAAGATTTTTCACATAGATCGAGAGGAGTTACAATTCGACGACGCTTCCGACAGCTGATGAAAACTCTATTCAGTGGCCTTCACAATCGATGGTGAGAGTTACAATCTGACGACTCTCATATCTTATAACAGGCAAAGATCAATAAGCAATGACCTTTGCAATGTCATAATAGACGAGGTTACAAGTCAACAACCTCTATCAAATGCAGAAGTTCACTTCTGCGTTTCTCAAATTCGAAACGTATACAACCTGTGCGTTCTCCAGCCGACAGCTAACTCTGTAACGCAGAGTTAAAGCACAAAACGCACATATAACGTGCGTGCCCCAAACTCTGGACGCAGAGTTGAACTTCAATGCACCAGTGATCTGTGCGTTTCCAATTTCAGAACGTATGCGGCCTGTGCGTCTCAAATCTCTAACAGAGATTTAATTCTGCGTCTCAAGCCCTGGACGCAGAGTTAAAGCCTAGAACACTAACTAAAGCGTTTTGACTTGTTCAAACGTAAGCCGAACGGCCTCAAAACCGTTATCCCACGATCTGAGGGATTTTCGCCCACTTAAGAGCGGATTTAGGGGTTGGTTACACCCTAATCTCCCTATAAATAACTGACTTACTCAACTGAGTAAGGGGTTGATCGGTTTCTGGTAACAAAACCGCATAGGGTTGAAGTGAACTGGCATCAAAACCGCCCAAGGTCAACAAATCTCAACAGTTCAACAGCACGGAGAAGGAGATCTTTTGAAGATTAAGGAACTGATCAACAATCAGTTAATCAAATCCTAGAAGATCCCTTCATCAGTGGCAAATCAACTTGGCTATTAACCGAATCTTCGGTTCTAACAACTCTGTTACAGAGTTTCGACTCGTTCTGAGTTCTGAAACTCATTTAAGAGTTCGTGATTAAGCTTGCAACGCAAGTTAGTCATATCAAACCAGTTATTCGGTTCCCAACAACTCTCTTCAGAGTTTTCAACTCATTCTGAGTTTCTTAAACTTGTTGAGAGTTCCGAACCGAATTCATCACACAAGTCAATTGTTCCAGTGAACTAAGACGGTCGGATCGTCAACGGAGAGCAAGTTCGACGCGATCAATCGAAGGAGGCACTCCATCGCTACCAAGAAGAACCCAGAATTAAACAAAGAGGAGAATCAAATTCATTCTCCTCTCTTTTGTAATCGGAATACAAATTGTAATCAATTTTGAGAGAATACAAGTCAAATTTTCTTTCATTGTCTTTTTACATCAAATTTCCAACAAACAAAAGATGGCGACTCCGCTGGGGACTAGCTTCTCTGACGAGGAAGTGGTGGCGCAATCCGACGTTCACCTCACTGGGACCACCGTCGAAACTCTCGTTGTAGAGTTCGACCAAGCCAAGTACGAGGAGGTTCTCTCCTCTGGGTCGCTTAGCCCTAAAGCTAGGCGTGATACCCACAAGGCCTCTAAGGAGGTCATCATTACTGCTGAGATGCCAAAGAAAGCCCTCTCCTTTGGCCAAGACCTTAAACTCACTCTGCGAGTTGAAGACTTCTCCCCCGTATTACTACGGCACATAATAGGTCAAAAGAGACCTATGTCGGAGGAAAACCCAATCAACACCGACGACGCTGCGGCCAAGGCGTTGAAACAAGCAAAGAAAAACGCAGCTCAACGGAGAAGAAGATCCATACGGCGAGCATATTTGCGGAGTAGCCGAGCTACGGCCCAACGCAAGAACTGCGTTTCTGAAAATCTGCCCGAACCCTGCGTTTCTGCTCCAGAACGCACACTTCGTGGCAATGAACCCGATTATGAGCTTCGGGTTATCCAGCTCAAACGTGACCCTCAGTGGCGCGTTGTTCAATCCAGACGCACACCTCAAGAGTGCGTCCCAAAACGTGACCCCCAAAGGCACGTTCAACCATTCAAACGCACGCCACAGCCGTGCGTTCAGTCAGAACACGACCTTCAAGGGTCTGTTCAAACAGCCAAACGCACACCACAAGGGTGTGTTCATCCAAAACAAGACCCCCAGGGGTCTGTTCAATCATCTAAACGCACACCACAAGTGTGCGTTCAATCAAAATCAGACCCTCAGAGGTCTGGGTCATCAACCAAACGCACATCACAAGTGTGCGTTCAAACAAATAACGACCCTCAGGGGTCTGTTTCATTATCAAAACGCACACCTCAAGTGTGCGTTCAACTAAAACAAGACCCGCAGGGGTCTGTTTCAATACCAAAACGCACACCACAAGTGTGCGTTCAATCAGGACAAGATCCACAAGGATCCGTTCTATCAGTCAAACACAGGCCTCGACCTCGTGTTTATAAACCTAAGCGCGACCCTTGTGTTTCGTCTCAAGAACACAACATGGTCCGTAAGGTTCAAGAGGGACAGCGTGGATTTAAGGTCCATGTCCGACCCATCAAAGGGCAGGGGGTTCCATCTCCACCCTCACAAAATCTTTCCCAGGTCTCCGACTTGCGTGAGCTACTGTCAAGAGGAAGGCCAACACAGCAAGTGGCCCATTCATGTCAGTGTGAACGACTCATCTCCGCTGTCCTCTCCGAATGCAGCTGTTGTTCACCTACGCCTAGACAGTCAGTGTTCAACAGATTAACGAGTGTCGTTAGGTCTCCCAAACGACAACGACGACAGAAGAAGGCCTCCAAAATCGACTATCCTGAGGTTACTATCAACATGATCGGCAGAGGAAGAGCCTCACATTCCGATTCTGACGAGTCGCAAAGAAGTCATTCCCCAACTGTTAGGGAAATTTGCGACCAGTTCGAAGGAGTATATCAGAATACTCGGACTCGGACAGGAGCTATTCGCTCGGTTGACTATCAAAAGTTAGCCAAAGGGATTACAACAAGTGATGAACATTCAGCAATAGCTGAATCTCAATCTTCGAGCTCTGTCGGGGCACAATAAGTTTCTGCTTACATGACGGGAAATCCCGAAGACATAGCCAAAAGAGTGGATGAACATCATGTCATGCTCCAGGCGCAACAGGAGACACTTCTCCAATTGAAGGATATGTTAGCCCAGCTTCTGGTAGAAAAAGACCAAAAACCTGAATCTTCCCGGACGACAACATCAAAGGGAAAGCAAAAAGCTCACGAACATTCAGATCGTGAGACTCACAACCTGGAATCCTCTTCTGAAGGTGAGAAGGAGGTGGAAAAAGAACTGCATCCTCAGTCCACTAAAATGGATGAACTGGAGGCTCGCCTCAATGCAATCGCCAACAGAAGTGAGCTCCGCGAAGAAGGAGTGGTGAGGCCTTATCCTGCTGAGTGGGATATAGCTCCATACCCACCGAAGTTCAAAGCTCCAACATTGCAACCCTTTGATGGCACAGGTTCACCAAATCAGCATATCTATTACTTCAAGTCTCAGACTGGAGATGTAGTGGCGAACGACGCCATCCTGACACGCTTGTTCATCGGCACTCTTAAAGGGGTAGCCTTTGAATGGTTTATGAAACTGCCTGCTGGATCTATTCAGAAATGGGTAGATTTGGAAAGGCTTTTCCTAGCCAGGTTCTTCGAGGACGACACAGAGGTCTCGGTCCCGACTCTTCTCGCCACTAAACAGAGGAAAGGAGAGTCTATCAAGGCATATGTGGAGAGATTTCGCAGCATGGCATTGCGATGCCCTTCAGGTATGACTCAATCAACCCTGGTTGAAACTTGCAGGCACAACTTGCAGACCCAGCTCCTTGCTCAGATGGGGGTAGCAGAATATCGCTCCTGGAGACAACTGGTATCGCAAGGAGAACAAGCCGAAGAGATTGTTGCTCGGGTGAAAGCCGAAGAAGCTGCACAGCCCAAACCGCAACAACAACAACAACGCAATCAGAACAATGCCCAACGGTCTAAGGGGAAAGAGACCTTAGCAGCTGACTACACGTAAGTACCGCCTCCCACGAAGCAAGGCAAAACACCTAATAAGCAGAAAGTGCCCAAACAGTACTCCTTCAAGGAGGAACATGTGGACACCTTGTTCCAACTGCTGCGTAAGAACAACAAGTTACAGCTTCCTGAAATTAGGAAGCCAGATGAAGCAGGGAAGGTAGATAACCCTAATTACTGCCGCTATCACAGATTCCTGGGACATCCTACCAGAAGATGTTACATCTTTAAGGACATTCTCTAAAATTTGGTGGACGCCAAGGTGCTCACTCTAAAACCTGAGCAAAAGACCGTCTCTACCAACATGATAGCAGTCCAGTTCGGTGACTTTCCTCCAGTGGTGACCGCAGATGGCGTTGTCCCCATCCGCAAAGGAGAAATGCACCTGAAGAATACTGACTTGCACAGTCAGAAAGACAAAGGATTGATACCCCTCACCACTCCAAAAGGAGAAATCATGTGGGTCCACCCTGATCTGGTAGAAGACAAACAATGGACGAGCACCTCATCCAATAAGAAAGGAGGAAAGGCTAAGTCTTCCAACATGATTAGCCCCTCTGTTAATGAGAATGATGATTTGCTCAAACCGCTTACTGACTCAGAAGACGAGAGGATCGTTCTAGCGGCATATCCAGAAGGTAACCCTGGCACTCGGTCAGGAAAGGCTTACTTGAGAGACTACAGCCAGAACCCTCAAGAAGCTGAAGAACAGCCCCAAGACGCTGGGGGTTCTGTACCAAAGAAGCCTGCCAATAAAGGGAAGCAAAAGGAGCTCCGGTTCAACAGAAATCTTCACCAGGAATCCGGAGAGTCGAGTGCTCCTTTTCAATTCAATGTCATGGCACAGCTAGCCAACATACTGGCCAGAATTACATTATATGAGCTCCTAAGGTTGTCAAAAACTACCAAAGAAGCTCTAATTGAAGCTTTGAAGAATACGGAGAGCTTCATCACACAAGTTGCTCTAATTCCCGAAGTTTCTGAAGATCAAACTTGTCGGCAATGTCTGCAAGCTGCAAGAAGTTTACCTCGTATATCGTTCACTCAAGACGATATGCAGGTTAAACACAAACATGAAAGACCTTTGTATTACACGGGGTATATCGGATCTTCCGAAATCAGTCGTGTCCAGGTTGACCCGGGCTCCGCACTCAGCATCATGCCTTATAGGGTCATGCAGGTCTTAGGGATCCCTATGCACAGGTTACACACTACCTAGACCACCATCTTCGGGTTCAATGCAAACAGCACTCGACCCCTAGGGAAGATAAAACTCAGATGTCAAATTGGAGACCTCAAGTCCGAGGTGACATGCTACATCATAGACATGGACACTTCCTACAATCTGTTATTAGGAAGGCCTTGGATACATGCAAACCGCATTATCCCGTCTACCCTGCATCAGGTCATGAAATATGCCAATGATGAAGGAGAAGTCCGAACTCTAATTGCAGAAAAGTATCCCTTCCGAGGGGTGGAAAACTTTCACACAGACTCGGTTTTCTACCAGGAATCCCAGGAGAAAGAAGATGTGGACAGTGGCAATGAAGCCGACATTGAACCAGATCCCGAAGAAGATTGTCCGTGGGAACTGAACTTAGATGTAATGGGTCAAGATGAGGGTAATAATAATGTACCGAGCGAGGGTGAATGGTGCATTAATGAAGATTTTCTTTTAGCGTACTTGCCTGATGCGTCCTCTAGAAATAAACCAGTAGAGAATAATTCTAATGCAGGTACCAACCCATGGCACACACTGCGCACAAAGGCATCACTTACATTGCCTATCAAGTCATTCTTCGCTTCGGATGAAGAAGCAGAAGATGTACAGAAGGCTTTCTTCAAAGTCCCATCCAAAAGGAAAGGGCAGAAGCCGATCTGTTTTGGTAAAGTCAAACCCGAACAACTCAAACGAGGAAGATCAGAGGAAAGCGACGGAAGTCCCCAATTCCATTACCATGAACCCAATTCTATACACTTAATGAAATGAATGGGGTATAACTTTAATGAGAAACAGGGTCTGAACTTCGGGAAAGGTAGGCGAACCCCAATCCGGATGTCTCTAACCCCTGTAGGAAAGCCTCCGGATTATTATCAAAAAACTGGAAGGGGCTTAGGCTATGTCACAACTCCCCCTGCCTCAGAAAATAATATCAGTAATTATCTGCGTCAGGATCATTCATCTGGAACATCTTCCTGGGAATCCGATGTCAGTGTCGGACCCTTCTTTAAAAGTTTGACTGTGAACATGGCTTCAACTAGTCGCCCCGATGAAGATGCAAGGGGTGATGAAGAGTTAGTCGAATCAACCGACGATCCATGGATCAAACGTCTTAATATCTTGTGGGATATGCATTTCGAACAACGCGAACCACCCACTGAAGATAAGGTAATCCAGGTCAACATGGGAGACGAGTCTGATCCCAAACCTATCTTTATAGCCGAAGACCTGTCATCATCCGAAAAAGAAGACCTTATATCTCTCATCCGAGAATATATAGATGTCTTCGCTTGGAATTATGAAGATATGCCTGGCCTTGACCCGAAGATTGCCATGCACCGTCTCAACATTGATCCGGATGCAAAACCCGTTAAACAACAACAATGCAGGTTTCGTCCAGAGATCATGGAATCAATCGAGTCTGAAGTGAAAAAGCTTATAGACTCGGGTTTTGTTAGGGAAGAACAACACCCTGACTGGGTGGCCAATATTGTTCCAGTTCCCAAAAAGAACGGTAAGGTCCGGATATGCATAGACTTCCGCGATCTTAACGCGGCTTGTCCGAAAGACGAATTCCCGCTTCCTATCACGGATGTTATGATCGATAACACCTGCGGATATGAAAGAATGTCTTTCATGGACGGATTCTCCGGGTACAATCAGATCAAGATGCACCCAGACGACGAGAAGCATACCGCATTCAGAACACCGTTGGGGGTGTATTGCTACACAGTGATGCCCTTCGGCCTAAAAAATGCAGGTGCAACTTATCAACGTGCAATGAACACAATCTTCCACGAACATCTGCGTAAGAAGATCGAGTGCTACGTTGATGATATAGCGGTAAAAAGTCAATGTAAGGATGATCATCTTGCAGACTTGAGGACAATGTTCGAAATCATGCGGACACATCAGCTGAAGATGAACCCTACAAAATCATTTCTTGGAGTATCAAGTGGAAAATTCCTAGGATTTATTGTCACGTCCAAAGGAATCTCTCTTGACCCAGAGAAAGTACGTGCCATCCAAGACATGCCACCTCCGAAAAATCTCAAAGAGCTCAGAGGTTTGCAAGGTAGACTAGCCTACATTCGAAGATTCATATCAAATCTTTCTGGGCGCTGCCAACCTTTCTCTAAGCTCATGAAGAAAGGAATATCCTTTGTTTGGGATGTTGAGTGTCAAAGAGCATTCGAGGAGATTAAGAGATATCTCACTCAACCGCCAGTTCTCGTGGCCCCGATATCAGGAAAACCATTCCTGTTATATGTGAGGGCCATGGACCATTCTCTTGGAGCTTTGTTAGCACAGAACAACGATCAAGGTCAAGAGCAAGCCATCTATTACCTGAGCAGGACTATGATGGGAGCCGAACACCGGTACAATCCGGTCGAAAAAGAATGTCTCGCCTTGGTATTCGCAATTCAAAAGATGCGACATTACCTAGTTGGACAAACCATTCAGGTCATCTCTAAGGTGAATCCCTTGAGAGTTCTGATGACGAAACCATCATCTCTGAATTGCCGACTCGCAAAGTGGGCCATTCTCTTGTCACAGTACGACATGCAGTTCATACCTCAAAAGGCGGTCAAGGGTCAAGCACTGGCAGACTTCTTAGCCGATCACCCAGTATCGGGAACGTCTAAGTTGTATGAAGAATTACTTGACTAAGTCGCTGAAGCTTGCGTCATCCGGGAAGCTACGCAAGTGTGGAAGTTATTCTTCGACGGCGCGTCTAGAGCAAACCCTCACGGAGCAATCACCACGGGAGTAGGAGTAGTATTAGTCTCTCCGAACGGTCACGTAATCCCAAGGGGATTCTCCCTAATCGAACCTTGCACCAACAACGTAGCTGAGTATAATGCTCTGCTATTAGGAATGCAATTTGCCGAAGAACTTAATGTTCAGCACCTCGAAGCTTACGGTGACTCTCAGCTAATCGTTAATCAAGTCCAAGGAGAATACGAGGTACGTCATGAGGATTTGATCCCATACTACTTCGCAGTGCTAGAGCAAGCTCAAAAGTTCGAAGGATTCTTTATCGAATATGTACCACGAGCTCAGAATGCGTATGCAGATGCTTTAGCCTCCTTGGCAACTTCTTTAACATTGCCACCGGAAGTTGAAACAACGATTCCAGTCACGGGACGGAGACTATGCTTTTCCAAGATCCCCATGGAGAAAGACCCAGACGAGACGACGCTAGGAGAAGTCTGTACGGCATTTATGGAGTTCGAATCTAGGGATTGGCGGTTCCCCTACATCGACTATGCCCTATATGGAATTCTGCCCGATGACCCTAAGGAAGCGGCCTCTATTAAACGAAAGGCCCTCCGATTCTATTACGATGCAGTTTCTCAAGTCCTGTATCGCAAATCACACGATGGAGTCTTACTTAGATGCCTTTCCCGAAATGAAGCGAAGAAGGCCCTCAAAGAGGCTCATGACGGATTGTGTGGGGCTCATCAGCCCGGAGCTAAATTAGGAGATCGCCTCCGACGAATCGGCTATTATTGGCCGAAAATGTTTTCAGACGCGGTTGACTACGCTAAACGTTATCATGCATGTCAAGTTCATAGGGATTTTATCCACCAAGCACCTAGGAATCTATACCCCACGTTGGCATCCTGGCCTTTCGAAATGTGGGGTATGGATATTGTAGGACCGATTTCCCCTCCGACGTCCAAGGAACACCGGTTCATTCTAGCTGTGACCGATTATTTCTCCAAATGGGCGGAGGCAATCCCGTTGAAAGAAGTCAAGACTTCAAATGTAATCAAGTTCATCAAGCATCACGTCGTCTACCGTTTTGGAGTACCACGACGAATAGTTCACGACAACGGGACACAATTTGTTAGCTTTGGGTTTTAGAGGTTTTGTGACAAATTCAGAATCCAAAGTGTCGCATCTACGGCGTATTATCCGCCGGTGAATGGTCTTGCAGAAGCTTTTAACAAGATTATCGTGAAACTTCTCAAAAAGTTTGTTTCCAAAAGCAGACGTGACTAGGACGAGAGACTCGGCGAATGCTTGTGGGCCTACCGCACAACGGTGAGGACCCCTACGAGGGCTACGCCATTCTCGTTGGTATATGGTTGCGAAGCTGTACTACCACTTGAAATTCAAATCCCTTCTCTGAGAGTCGCGATTACAACTGGACTAACAGAAGAAGAGAAACTTCAACGACGTCTTCAGGAACTTGAAGTCTTAGATGACAAACGACTTCAAGCTCAGCAACAGATTGAGTTATATCAAGCTCGCATTTCCAAAGCCTACAACAAAAAGGTTAAGGAACGGATTTTCAAGAAAGACGATTTGGTTTTGGCCAATAGACGACCCATGGTGATGACACACAAAACCAAAGGGAAGTTCAATCCTAAATGGGAAGGGCCGTTCGTAATAGATTCAGTCTATTCGGGTGGAGCTTATCGCCTTATCAATCAAAAAGGAGACATGCTCATGATGCCAATTAATGGGAAATTCCTAAAGAGATATTTCCCGTAAATCATGTAGCCCCCTAAACCCCAACTAAATCAGGCTAGGGGTTGCCTATTTATAGTGTAACTTTATTTGTACTTCGTCATGTTAACACTACACCTCTGACGATCGAAATTTTCTGGAATTATTCCAAATAGTAATAAAGAGAATTTCGATTTCACGCCAAGTTAATATTACACTTATGGCAATTGTATTACTTTTCATTGTCCTGATTTCGATTTTAACAAAAGAGATGATGAAAAGCAAAATGATATCATTTTTATTCAATATCGTGAATTTGAATACAAAGTGAAGACGGTTGAAATGAAAATGATACAAAAAAATTATTCCCTAGTAAAAAGAAGATCAAACCCTAAGCGTTGGGACTCATCAGCTTAAAAGACTTGAGTTTAGACTTTAAAGCTGATATCTTCTCCTCGCGAGCCTTCTTGACTTCTTCTGTTACCTTGCTCTTGAGTTCCTCATCATTTGGTGATGCTGCTGCAAGCTCTCGCCTGATCTTATCAGCAGCAACAATCTCATCGCAATAACCTTTGAAGAGCCCATCACAGTAGCCAAGTAACCCTTTGAAAATCTCCATACCGTCGGCTAGCTGAGCATTTATCTGAGGTAACTCGACACCAGCACGAGCAAGTTCTGCTGCTTTATCCCGGAGACCCACAGCAAGATTGCCCGCGTCCTCTTGTTTCCGGAGATGTTCTTCACGCAAGTGAGCAATACGAGATTCTGCTTCAGATAAACTCTTCTGAAGAACCTCTTGCTGCTGCGCTTTCAAGGCCCTAGCCTCAGAGAGAGCCCGATCCACTTCTGGTTCTATGTCGTCGCGTTGTAGCATGGAAAGGAATTCCAGTTCATATTCTAGAATGATGATGCCCTCACGACAATTCTCAGTCCATAATACGTCCCCCTGGTTCCTAATCTTGGCGACACATTCTAGCAGATGGGGTTCAAAGACCTTGAAACTCACGTCTCCGAGACTGACGACGTCAATAGTTATTTGCATCCAATGCTCTAGTTGTTCGATAAGCTTCCTCAAAGTTTCCGAGCTTGGGGGTGGAGCAGTCGGATAAGTAAAACAATTCGCATAATCAGTGCGAATGGGACGGTCAATAGCTTCAGAGGACGGCGCTTCAGGCATATTTGATACTGAGCTGGGGGTGCCAGACCCCCGCCCACCTGTTGTCACTTCAGGACAGGGAGGAGCAGCTTGAAGCATAGTATCCCCTTTGTTCTCAGGAGACGCAGCATGTGCCGACTTTATAGCATCCCCCATCAATTTGGCCCCTTTGGAGTTTTTAGCTGCAACAGGCCTCCGCTTGCGGACTCTCTTCTCATACTCACCTTCCTCCTCTGCAGTGAGAGCTCGTTTCCCTGATGATCTCAAGGAGCGAGGCTCATGAAGAGGTGCACTCTCGAAAACTTCTTTAGCCTCCTCTTCTTCAGAAGGCTTAGCAACGGGTAATTCCTTCGGGATCTCATCGATTCCGACTGCCTCTCGCTCGCAGGACAGATAATCCCCGATCCCCGGTAGTCGAGTCCGAGCGGAGCCACTTCTAGATTTATAAAACTCCCGAATCTCGTTTATGCAAGATGTGTATACATCGTATTCAGGGATTCGAGAGACTTCCTCAAACCAGTTGCGGAAGTCTACTACGGCGGAACAACTAGGGGGCAAGCTGGGCAGAGTAAATCGTGCATGAGTCCCTCGGGCGAGGAAGAAATACCAAGCACGAGCCCCTTCATATAAATTCCCAATATGAGCTAGTCGCGGGTTAGGGTTGCCAACATAAAGCTGGTCATACCCAAATTGTCGAGCGAAGCGCGAAGGAATGTAAGGCTCAATTATGCATCTCTCGCCTAGTCGAAGGACCAAGTAGCCCACTCTGATGACAAGAAGCCATTGGAAAGTCCCCATGTTTAAAAGCGAGGACCCTTCAAAAACCACACCGCCAAACTTCGGGTCTCCTTCTTCAGCCCCGTCGAAACAAGGGCGACAGCAAAAAAGGTCATAGTTGTTTTCCGAAGACAAGAGTTGTCTAGCCCGGACTATGTACACAGTTGTCCACGTGGCCGACTCAAGCCTCTGGATGAAAGGAGCAGAAGTTTCATTATCATACACGATCCCCGTCATCAACAAGGGACAGTGCAGCACAAACCAAGCCATTAAATAAGTATAGGGCATTGGTACACGGGGTTGAGAAGTCTTCTAGACTTTCCTCCCGGCAACATTCATCTCCTTGACATCGAGGAATTCTGAGACCAAATCTCGTAAACCTCTCTGCAGGCAGCCCGTCATCGCAGGGAGAAGACTTAGTGGTTTCCCATAAGCCAGGAGAACGGCAGGATAAACTACCTCAACCAAGATTGATTCTGCTGGTCTCGTCGGCACAACGCATCGTTTCAACCAGAGCATTAACAAACCGACGAAAAGTGCCATGTCAGAGATTGGAATGGCGGCTTGGTGATGAAAGCTCTCAAACTCGCTGTCAGCTTCAAATCCATCTTCTAGACACTGATTTTTATAAGTAGCCTTAGGAGCCTTGATGCGGGCTTTAATGCTCCTAACAGAACTCACGGCAAGACGGGTCACCTTAGAATCTTTCTGACCCAAGTTCTGAAATAAGTAATCCGCCCAAGTAGTATGCATAAGGCCACTCCCACGTGTCCCGGCGACTTGAGCGCAGATATGGAAATGACACATTAACTCCCAAAAAGTGTCATAAATCTCCGGATGAGCAGTCTTTAAGATGGATAGTTCCTCAGTGGTGGGGACAAACTCTTCATATGGCATTTGCCCAAAGGATAGTCCCGATATCGCATGCATCTCGTGGAGAGCAAATCCCAACTCCCCAACAGGTGTGAAAAAGGTGCAGCTATCCGGATTGTACCGCTCTAGCATAGCAAAGAAGCAGGGATAATTCTGAATGATCCCGCGTCTTGTGGCCTGTATTGGTTGTTAGACCTTATGTTTTGATGATGTTCTTACAACCACCATTATCGGTACTAATGGCTTATTGAGTGTAAATGTAGTAAATTCAGTTATCAAGTTCGTTAGTGCCATTAATGGAGGATGGATGGAATTTATGCTACAACGATGATATCCAAAGGAGGAGGAGGCCAAGAGATGAA
>BQKN01066568.1:84189-133511 GCA_022839385.1 Asparagus kiusianus
GCGATAAGTCCTCAAAATTGCTTCTATAGCAATATTCTTCTTGTCACGTTAACACTACACCTCTGACAAAAATCCACTTATCGACTCTCTTCAATAGAGCGATAAGTCCTCAAAATTGCTTCTATAGCAATATTCTTCTTGTCACGTTAACACTACACCTCTGACAAAAATCCACTTATCGACTCTCCTCAATAGAGCGATAAGTCCTCAATATTGCTTCTATAGCAATATTCTTCTTGTCATGTTAACATTACACCTCTGACAAAAGTCCACTTATCAACTCTCTTCAATAGAGTGATAAGTCCTCAAATTGCTCTAATCGCAATTGCTCGCATGTCAGGTTAAAATCCCTGATACCTTTAACCCGTTTGAACCAGTTAATTCTTCTGCAAAGGAATAACGAGTGTTCACACCCCCCATGAGTTAAAGTTCTTCTAGAATTATCTTAGATGATAATGAAGGAAATTTGAAAGACTGGGTATTTTTCATATAGTTCCATTGTTGCAAGTCAGAACACGGCACATGCAATGAAAAGAGGCAAACCAGAATCACTCTTTTTATTATCATCAAAAATATTAAAGAGTGATACAAAAACCCTGTTCTTATCAAACAAAAAGAACACTACATCATTAAGCTTCTGGATCAGTAAAAGTGAAATACACAAGCCGGGATTTAATAGCAGCTAGCTTTTCTTCGTGAGCGGCCTGCACCATCACCTCAGCTTTCTTCCTAAGGACGCTTTCGTCCGACTCAATTGCACTAGCTTGCTTTTGAAGAAGTTCAAGGTCCCGCACCAAGGAACGGTAAGTGGCATAAGTTTTCACGCTTTCTAGTCTGAGCTTTGCTAAGATCTCTTCCTCTCGCGCGAGCTCTGCCTCGTGTCGAGCTAATTCCACCCTGAGGCGATCAATTTCTGCGCGAGACGCTTGTATGGCAGCACCAGAATCGTCCACAGCATGTTTCTTTTGCATGCATAGCCCCTGTAAGGATGCGATTTCAATCTCCCTCTCAGTGATGGCTTCTTGAAAAGTCTCATATTGGCGGGCCGCTTCAGCTTTAAGATTATTAAAGACTAACGTAGCCTGAGCAGCAAGATCAGCTCGATGCAGTTCTTCCAAAGCCCTCAGATCTTTTTCCAACCGAGAGATACCTTCGGAGCAATGCTGGAACAATCGAGCGTCATCCAAATACCGAATGTCGTTCAAAGAGTGCATGAGCATTGGTTTAAAAAAATCAAACGAAGCTCGTCTAGCACTGATCTCCTCAATTGCTATGTTCATCATATCTTCCAACGGTCGTAGAAGAACTTTTAGAATGGAAGGGATGGCCACTGGACTTAGAGACTTCATTGGAGATGTCGATGGGGAGCCTAAAAGCATAGACCCAGATGCAGGAGAAGTGGGTGATGACCGTGAGGAAGTTGGAGAAGCTATGGTGACGTCCAGTTGTGAGGGACTAGAAGGTAGAATCATGAGTGCCCCTGTTTGGGCTGAGCTTAGCACAATCTCCGTCTCCACAGGTTTGAGAGGAATCGTCAGCGAAAGAGGTCCTTCTGGTAAAGAACTTGTTATCACCGGCATTGATTCAGAGGGAGAGACGTCCGCTGCTTGTGAGTGGAGCGACGATGACGTATCAGCAGCCTCGCGAGTTGGAGAACCTACACAAAAGAGCAATCAGTATAAAATAAAGAAACACCAGAGAAATCAGAGTGTATAACTTCTACCAGTGGGGTAAAAGGGAAGATAACCGGACGCCTTATCAGAAGAGGGTAGTGGCGGATTAGCCCAGCTAGCGGAATCGTCACCATGACTTTCATCCTCATCAGCGTCATCATTATGAGACGAGCTCTCATAGTCTAACGGTTCGTCATCGTCTGCAGCCGACAGTCCTGGAGAACTCGCTGATGTGTCCACTTTAGTCATTCGACCGGTCGTTGGACTAGGAATAATAGCCTCCGAGTATGACAGTAGTGCAGAGGAAACCAGAGACTGACTCTCATTAACATGCGCAAATTCATCTGTTACCAGTTCATCGGTATGTAGTTTCACCCCTTCAGATGGAGACTTTGCAGGTAGTGCATCTGCAGATGAAAGAGTAGTACCTAGAACTTGTTCTAGCAATGGTGAGATATTGGGAGCCCCCATATTCCCAATCAGGGATTCATCTTCATCTTCTTCCGGATCCAAGGGACATTGAGAAGATAATTCTTCAGAAAATGTAGCACCCTCAGAATGAGGACCTGTGCGATCGGGATGACTTGCAGCAATGGGTTCTTGCTCATCCCCTCCGCCGGCAGATTTAAAAGCATCCGCCATCAACTTCTCGGCAGGAGGGTCTACCAGCAACTTTCTGCGAGTATGTTTCTCATATTGAGCTTCTTTTGCTTCGGTCAGAGCCCTCTTTCCAGTTGCTTTTGTCCTTGGAGTTTTGACAGCCGTTGGATTCGCTACCGGGGCACTCTCTAATCCTAGTTCCCCTTCCTCTTCCTCAGCTTCATCTTCAAAATATAAAAACTCGTCGATCCTCTTCAGACGAGACACACGAGCTCCTTTCCGGGAGGAATACATCTTTCTAATCTCACGAAGGCCTGAAGTGTACAGTTTATAATCTGGTATCGCAGAAGCTGTATGATACCAGTTACAGAAAGCCGCGGAGAGAAGAGAATTAGGTGTTTTGTGGGGTAATCTGAAGGTAGCCCCAGTGCAACCTGCAGTGGAATAATACCAGGCTCGAGCTCCTTCGTATATGTTGCCCATGACTGAAAATTGACTCCTTGGATTTCCGACGTATAGTTGGTCGTATCCAAATTGGCGAGCAAATCGATACGGTTGATAGGGCTCAATTGTACATTTGTCATTTTGCCTGAGGAGGAGGTAACCAGGTCTAATATTTAACAGCCAGTGGAAAACTCCCCCGTCCAAACGGGTAAAACAATTAGGACCAGCGGTATCTTGGAATACCTGTCCATACCCTCCACCCTCAAAATCCGAGAAGCAGCGGAAGATGTCGTAGCTGAGGTCTCTCGACAGGATCTGACGGACCTTCACTACGTAAGTGCCTATCCAAGTAGCCTCTTCTAATCTCTGCACGAAAGGGATGAAGCCTTCATCTGTGGAAGATGGAGCGCTCATCAAATGTGCACAATGCGAGACGACCAAGCCATTAAGTAAGTATACGGCAAGGGTACTCGAGGATTTGGGGTCACCAAGCTTTTCTTCCCTTCAGAGTCTATCTCCTTCACTTGAATAAACTCGAGACATAATTCCCTCAAGCCATGCTGTAGACAACATGTCATGGCTGAAAGTAGATTTATAGGCCTCCTGTAAGCTAAGAGGACAGCCGGATAAGCTACCTCAATCATCACAGCATCGATTGGCCTGGTAGGGACCACACACCGCTTTAGCCACAGCATGAGAAAACCCGCCAATAAAGCCATATCGGAGATGGGAATGGCTGCCTGGTGATGGAAGCTCTCAAATTCAGTTTGCGCGGGGAAATCATCTTCTATTCCCTCGCTAACATAATGAACGGTGGCGTCATTAATCAAAGCCTGAATGGTCTCAGGAGTGCTCGCCTCCCGACGAGACACGTTGGCAGCCTTGTTAGACAAGTTCTGGAAAAGATACTCAGTCCAAGATAGCTGTTTGATACCACGTCCACGTGCTCCTGTCAATTGGCTACAGATTTGAAAATGACACATCACCTCCCACAGAGTGTCATATACCTCGGGGTTCGTCTCCTTCAAAATCTTCAGCTCACTTGATCCAGGGATAAACTCTTCATATGGTAAGTCTCCAAAAGGAAGACCTGAGACATCGAACATCTCATGTAGGGCGAACCCTAATTCTCCTTCCGGTGTGAAAAATGTACAAGTCTCTGGATTGTACCGCTCCAGAATGGCGAAGAAGTTATAAGGACTAAGAGCGATACCGAATTGAGTAGCCCTAATAGGGCAACCAAGCCCAGATTGAGCTAATGGTCCCTTTAACTCTGCCAACACGAATTCTATCATTCGTGCCCACCATCCTGCCTTGGTGGAATGCACCTATCCAGGAGCTCGGAATACTGCAGTTGGAAATTCTCCTTTGGCGGCCAAAAATCGTCGCATGAAGGTGTTAGCTGGGCTAGTTGTTTCTCCTAAGGGATATCCCCGTGAGAATAAGCAGGGTTCTAAGGCTGACACTTGTCGATTATAACCAACGGTATGCACACCCTTGTGAGTCAAAACCCCAACAGCTACCCCATCTTGCTCTCTCACCAAGTCCCAATTCATGTGGCGGGCAACAGAAGCACATTGGTAATAAGAGATGGGAAACATCCTGTGCATGTCAGGGAGAAAGAAGCGACGGTCTCCGATTTGCCTGAGCCACTTTGTTCGCGGGAAAATTTGTGTCTTTCTTCATTGATATCATTGCCATCTTAGTTAACAACTTTATGCGTTACAAAGATCCGGTCTTTTTATAAGAGCCGGTTACAATGAAAATAAAAAATAAGAAAAAGAAAGATTACAATTTATTTCCTTTTATGTCGAACGAATCGCGAGCTCCTGTTTTACGGTCACTCGCTTTGGTGGGTTCTTTGCCTGCGCCGGGGTTGTTTGCCGTGGACCACCGCGTGATCTCGATCCGGTCGGATCTACACGATATGACGGGTATTATCTAACGAAGGAAATAATAGCCGGGTGGGGTACTAATTCACCAAGGAAATAGTAGCCCAAGTGTCGAAATCGACCAAGCGAATTCGAGACTCTTCTCGGGATCTAAGAACCAAGCTTAGATCCGGAGGATGATCGTGTAGATCTCAGATCCGATTCTCTCGAACTCCTGCCTTATTTGTTGTTGACAATCGCCGAGCACCAGATCCGGATGAACAAGTCTTCAAGCCTCCAAAGGTTGAATCTTTTCTAAGTTTTGAATCTCCAATCCAGCAGGGCTTCGCCTCCTCCAAAATCCAACCCCTGAAATGAACCAACACAAGGCCTATTTATAGGCACTCAGAACTGTGCATTTGCACAGTTCTGAGCCTAGCCACCCCTAGGTGGCTCGGCCATGGCCGAGCCACCCAGGGGTGGCTCGGCTTGGGCCGAGCCACCCCGGGTTGGCTCGGTTTCGGCCGAGTCCCCGGGTGTTGGTTTGTTTCGTCGTTTTGGGTTTTCCGGTGTTTTCGGTTCCGATTCGTTGTTGATTTAGACTTCGATTCGGTTGTGTGGTTGACTTGTTCGGATTCGATTCGTTTTGATCCGATTCCTGATTTGGCAGTAAACCCACTTCTGAGTTCGAGTCCGAAACCGATCTTGATTCGATCGTTATATCACCGAGTTCGCTCTTGTTTAGATGACTCGGTGATTCCCCGAAACGTTGGTTCGATTCCGCGTGCGAGTGGATACATTCCACTGCTTGGGTGCGATTTGTTGGCTTCGTCGCCTCGTTAACCTGCTCCGTTGCGTATGGCTTGGCTTCGGCGTTGGCGGGCTAACGGTCGTGCTTGGATACGTCGCTCGATGGTCCGTTTGTTGAATTGGCATCGTCGAGCTATATTGTGGGACCTATAGGCAATTTTATACGCCTACACACTTGTAGTGCCCGCCGTGCACGATCTCCTTTGAGATAGTGACACGATCCCCAAATAAAAAAGCTGGCTTGGCAAGCTTCTTGCGGGACCCAGTCTCAAACTTAGCATCCGTAACTAATACCCTAAGTATATCCGTACTTGGATCGGAGATCAAGGTGATACGATCCTTATCAGAATCTTGGAATATCGGGAGTTCTTGACGCAGATTGAATTGCATGTTAAAATCCACGCCGCCCCCACGCCCGAAGTGGTGACGAAGATTGAGAGGTTCGCGGGTATAAGGCACTGCAAAAGAAAGAAATATTCGATCAGTCAAATGAAGGGAGCTTTAATTAAACCTATAAAGAAGAAAACTATCAAACGCACGATTCAGATTTGGCGTTTAATTTTCATCAACGCAGAGGTCAACCCTGCGTTAATCTTTCGAACGCACAGTTCAGACCTGGCGTTTAAAATTCGTCAACGCACAAGTTGAACTCTGCGTTAATCTTTCGAACGCACAGTCCAGACCCGGCGTTCAAATTCCATAAACGCAGGGGTCAGACCCTGACGTTTCAAATTTAAAACGCAGAGTCTTAACTCTGCGTTACAATGTCAAAACGAGTCGTCTTCCTCGTTTGCAAGAACCCATCTAGGGTTTTTCAGAAAACTCGCTAAAGCAAGTTTGACGACAATGCATCTAAGGCTTTTTCAAAGAACTCGCCGAAGCAAGTTTGACGGCCACGAAGAGCGACACTTACCATCGACGGGTGGAGCCTGTAGCGACGGCGCTGCTGCAGCAGTAGATCTTGGGTGAGAAACGACCTTTTTCTTGGAACCCATAGAGGAGAATCGGAGAAGATGAATGAGATCAACGGAGTTGAAAACGAAGAGTCTTCGTTAAAAATCTTCCGAAAGAGGAGAGGCAAAAAGTCGGGTGACTTTTGATTTGACCCATGGCGGTCTATTTATAGACAGCTATGAGCTGTCAAATCGGGTCAGGATTCTAGAATCCCGCCAAACACGGCCTGTGCGGCTGTGTCGCTTGAGTTTCTGAACGCAGAGTTCAGCTCTGCGTTCTAATGCCCCATCATAGAGAATCCTCTTGTGCGTTTGCATTGATTGAACTTTTAAACGCAGAATTTAACTCTGCGTTTCAGTTCGATAACGCAAGAAATCTACCTGGGCGTTCTGACTCAACCACATGAATTCCTCTATGTTTATAGCCGAGACATGGTTCCAAATAAATAGAGGGAGGCTAATGTCAACTATCAAGGTGACTAAAGCCAAGAAGAAACAGGTGACTCCACTGAAAAGTCTGTTGGATTCTCTATGAGTACAAACAGATTACAATCAGCCAAGTTCAGCAATGTCTTCAGATTAGATGAAATGAACAATCAATCCGCTAAATTTTAGGATCCAAAGTATTCCGAAAATTCGTCCCAGTCAACCGTGAACTTTCAAAAACTTTGGAGGGGGTTCTGTAGGCTGTCTAAAAATCACAATGGATAGCTGATCCCTATCAAGCTCTGACAATGGAAGTCACAATCAGACGACTTTCTAATCACTGCATTCGCAACTCCACAATCACCATAAACATGACTTCATTTCTGAGATGATTGATCATGATGGCTGCGACAACAACATGACTAATATTATATTAGCAACTATTAAAGATGCTGATGAGCAGTGTAATGATTTTAGAAATAAAAGGTTGGACTTAGCTGGTGAGTTACCTGGTAGAGAGCCGTGGATAAATATTCATCTAAGAACACTATGGATGTTGATTCCCGTCTAGCTCTCACAACGAAAGCTACAATCAAATAGCTTTCGCGCCGACAATCGAAAGCTGCAAATAGAAGATTTTTCACATAGATCGAGAGGAGTTACAATTCGACGACGCTTCCGACAGCTGATGAAAACTCTATTCAGTGGCCTTCACAATCGATGGTGAGAGTTACAATCTGACGACTCTCATATCTTATAACAGGCAAAGATCAATAAGCAATGGCCTTTGCAATGTCATAATAGACGAGGTTACAAGTCAACAACCTCTATCAAACGCAGAAGTTCACTTCTGCGTTTCTCAAATTCGAAACGCATACAACCTGTGCATTCTCCAGCCGACAGCTAACTCTGTAACGCAGAGTTAAAGCACAAAACGCACATATAACGTGCGTGCCCCAAACTCTGGACGCAGAGTTGAACTTCAATGCACCAGTGATCTGTGCGTTTCCAATTTCAGAACGTATGCGGCCTGTGCGTCTCAAATCTCTAACAGAGATTTAATTCTGCGTCTCAAGTCCTGGACGCAGAGTTAAAGCCCAGAACGCTAACTAAAGCGTTTTGACTTGTTCAAACGTAAGCCGAACGGCCTCAAAACCGTTATCCCACGATCTGAGGGATTTTCGCCCACTTAGGAGCGGATTTAGGGGTTGGTTACACCCTAATCTCCCTATAAATAACCGACTTACTCAACTGAGTAAGGGGTTGATCGGTTTTCGGTAACAAAACCGCATAGGGTTGAAGTGAACTGGCATCAAAACCGCCCAAGGTCAACAAATCTCAACAGTTCAACAGCACGGAGAAGGAGATCTTTTGAAGATTAAGGAACTGATCAACAATCAGTTAATCAAATCCCAGAAGATCCCTTCATCAGTGGCAAATCAACTTGGCTATTAACCGAATCTTCGGTTCTAACAACTCTGTTACAGAGTTTCGACTCGTTCTGAGTTCTGAAACTCATTTAAGAGTTCGTGATTAAGCTTGCAACGCAAGTTAGTCATATCAAACCAGTTATTCGGTTCCCAACAATTCTCTTCAGAGTTTTCAACTCATTCCGAGTTTCTTAAACTTGTTGAGAGTTCCGAACCGAATTCATCATACAAGTCAATTGTTCCAGTGAACTAAGACGGTCGGATCGTCAACGGAGAGCAAGTTCGACGCGATCAATCGAAGGAGGCATTCCATCGCTACCAAGAAGAACCCAGAATTAAACAAAGAGGAGAATCAAATTCATTCTCCTCTCTTTTGTAATCGGAATACAAATTGTAATCGATTTTGAGAGAATACAAGTCAAATTTTCTTTCATTGTCTTTTTACATCAAATTTCCAACAAACACCTATGCCAATCAAGACCAATAACAACAATGATAAATAGAACCGAGTATCATCTACCATAGGAAAGCCAATCATGAAGACCATGGACATAAGAAAGGGGGCAAGGGATTAATCGCCACCGATGAGGGGTGCTAAGGTCCAGAGGGGGTGGGACAAATGAAAATGGGGAAGAAAATCTACCGAGTCAGACGATTGAGAAGTTTCAATATGGCTTCTTTAGTCTTGGGTTTGATCCCTAATTGATTTATCACTCACCGCGGGTGACCCGGATGATCGGGAGATTCTAATATAGCTCTCATAGTCTTAGATTCGATTCCGAACAGGGTTATTAAAAAAACAAAGAAAGAAGAGGACGCTTTGAGAGTCGCTTGAGAGCAAGCCGCCATAGCCTCCTCTGGGGCCAAGTCTTGGTGAGGATGTTTTGTCGGCCTCACCGAAGACCCTTCTTAGGGCTCTGTGATAAGGCTGATGGCACCTTAGCTGCTTCATCAGGATCTATAGATAGCCTAGTCTCCCTCTCTTGGTCTCTGGCTGTAGGAGTCTCAGCGAAAATACCAACCATTCACAAGACAGAACTATTGAGCAGATGTTCCATCTTGTGATAGCCAGCATATGCCCTGATTTGGTCCAAGGCAACCCTCTCGGTGCTCAAAAAGTCCCCCACTGTTAGAGCCTCCCTCCTTATTTCAGGCTAATTTCAAGCAGCCCAAATCTAAGTCGTCCCCCGAGACCCAGACGAATTTCTCCTTCCACTCCTTATTCTATTCGGGGAGATCGACAACGACTTTGAATTTATCTACTACCTAGAACTGGTAATAGGGTTCTTTCTGGTACACCTTGACACTAATCCGATGACCCAGCACACTCAAGGATGATTGGATTTCCAACCAATGACAAATCACTACGAACCCCACAAGGGTCGCGATAGCGTTGGGCTTCATTTGCGTCGACGATACCCCCAGGACTGTGAAGACACGGTGGAGGAAGGGATGTAGAGGCAAGCACAAGCCGAACTCCAGGTGTTTTAAGTATAGCGGAGCCCTGCTTATGCCATGGTTGTAGATTGCCTCTGACTTTGTTGGTGCTGTTAGCTTGTAAAGGCAAGGGATATCAAATCTCCCATATAGTGATCTCAGTTATGGCATTGTCGCCTTTGAATGGAGCTCCGCCAATAGTTCTTGCTTAGCATTTAGAATAGGCGACGCCATTGGAATATCCTTAGAAGATCGTCGGAGGAAAGCAATCAGAATTCTCTTTTAGTTAGGGATTAAGAATTTCTCAGAGGTAGTAAACCTCTCTCCCTTTGCAGCAGCCGTACTTATATGCTACTAGACCAATAGTTATCAGAATCCCAAGCGGCCGGATCAGTATTTAACCAACGGCCAAGATTAATTCCAAAATTCAAAACAGTTGCTCCGAGATTAAAGCACAGCACACTTGCCTTGGTTAGCCCACAATCATTCATGAAAAGCAAAGTAGCGGCAATTAAAAGATGTTCGCAGACATCAACCATATCACACCCGCAGAACTTTTCAGTTCTCCTCATTAATGTGCATCAGGACTCGACTAGTCCGTAATCTCATTTCACTCGGACCCAGCCTAGACTGACTCGAAGTGAAAGGGGCCAACTATTATAATGCTTCAATCATTAAATAATAATCTCCATTCAGTAGTAGACAAGTGTCCCATATTAACTGCCTAATTAAATCAGTTCACCAATTACCTCGCTAAGGAGAGTAAAATGGGGACATCACACAAGATATACATTCATAATGAAATTCTTTTAAAGAGAATAAAAAAGGGGCTTATTAACTAGGCGAGACAATTAAGAACTACGTTATACACACGAAGTACGTGATATGTCGTCACGCGAACAACGCGATAATATACCCGCCCTCCGAAATATAGCGCAGTAGGAAATCGCCCTAAGTTAATTCAAACGTGCCTTGACCAAGCAAGACATGTCTTGTGAAGCGTCCACTCCCATGAAGGAGAGTGACGGCTCTTCCCAATTGCCTCACCAAGGAGAACAAAGTGGCGATGCAATATGCATCATGATATATAAATATTATATTCAAGAATAAAAAAGAGGTGATGAAGTTATACCTGTGCAACTGAACGGTGTCGGCTCGGGAGACTGAGTCGCCGAATGACCTCGAGTGACTGTAGGCTGTCTAAAAATCAAAATAGATAGCTGATCCCCCATCAAACACCGATGATGGAAGTTACAATCTGACGACTTCCAAAAGGCTACAATCTGAAGACTTTCACATGGATCAATGAAGGTTACAATCTGACGACTTTCGCAACAACTGATGAAAGCTCTAGTTCAACAGCCTTCACAATCAATATCGGGAGTTACAATCTGATAACTCTCATATTTTCGAGCAGCCAAGACGAAGATCACTCAACAATGGTCTTTACAACGCTCTACAGAAGAGGCTACAAGTCAACTAGCCCCTTCTAAATGCGGAAGTCATCTCCGCATTCCAATTCTTGAAATGTAGGCAACCCCCGGGTTTTCATTCCTGAAACGCAGGCGACCCCCGCGTTTCCAAGCTTCAACAAGCAAAAAGCAGGCAACCCCCGCGTTTCCAATCCTCAGCAAACCAAACGCGGGTGGCCCTCGCGTTTTTCAACATCCAGCGAGTGCCCAACTCCGCGTCTCCAGTCTAAAACACGGAGTTAGGGTCCTGAACGCTAACTTGGGCGTTGTTTGACTCATTCAACATGAACTGAACGGTTCTAAAACTGTTTCCCACGATTTGGGGCGGTTACACCCCACTTAGGAGTGATTTAAGGGGCGGTTACACCCCCTTAATCCTTTATAAATAACTAAAAATTAATTCAGTTCAGGGGTTCGGGCTATTGGAACTTCTTGGCAGCAAAGGGGGAGATCTTGGAGCATCATAGATTGAGAGATCGGCATTCATCATTTGGAGCATTCCTTGAAGCCTTCGGCCTTGGCTTGAGAACCGATACTCGGTTCAAATCAACTCTTTTTCAAGAGTTTCCAACTCGTCCAGAGTTATCAACTCGTCCAGAGTTTCAAACTTGCCATGCAAGTTCTCCACAACGTCAAATCGTGAGGAGAAGATACCGTTCTAGTGAATCAAGACGTGCGGATTGTCAACGGAGAGCGAACTCGACGCGAGCATTCGAGGGAGGCACTCCATCGCCACCGTGAAGAACCTAGAATTAAACAAAGGGGAGAATCCAGATCGTTCTCCTCTCTTTTGTAATCAGGAAATACAATTATAATTGAGATCAAAGAAATACATATCAATTTTTCTTTCATTTCTTTTACTACGAATTTTTCCACCAAACAGTGACGTGGGATCTCTTAGGTGACATATCTGTAAAAAGAGTTAACAATTTGATTATGTCAGAAGTTGAGAAATAGCAAGCTAATACAGATGGAAAATTGCGTTAGTCTACGAAATAGGATTTATCGGTTAAAAATCCGACTAAACCTACATAGTGGGTCTGATGCAGATTCAGTTTCAACCCACGACGGTTCAAATCAAACCAAATATCTCGGAGGTTCGGTTCAAGATATGCACATGGCCAAACAAGAAAACTCGATGAGCCTACAAATTCGATTTTTGTGCACGACTAAAAGCCCAAAGATCACTAGCCTAAATTAGACTAAATTCGTGCATATAAGGGTCAGTCATGATTACATGTCTCAAAATGTTTTTCAGCCGGCCACAAATTTAGGAGTTGAGAACCTTGATGTTTCCCGCAAATTGAGAACTCAATCCCTACTTAATCCTTCCTTACGGGAATTTGTCATGAAGACTAAACCAAAGTAAAGCACGGCAACACCAAAATCAGGAATACAAAGCTCAGTTCATACCTGAGATGTGGCGAAGAAATGAAGCTTGGATCTAGGGGGAGGAAGAAGCCGACTCAAGAACCTCGAGTACCTATCAAAGAGGAAAGAAAAGGTGGTTTAGTGGTGTGTACAAAGAGAACTGACGAACAACCCAAAACCAAGTTGAGACTGCGGTTTCCTTTTTTAGTTGCTTTTTTTCCTCTAAAATTTGAAAACTAGGGTTTCCAATATACCCCCCAAGAACAAAATCATCAAAGAAGAATTGAATAAAATTGGAGCAAGGAGACTGTGACTTACTTGGAATCTTTGAAGAACAGAGCTTGGCCAAGAGAACCCACAACCGCAGGAGCCCAAATCAAAATCAAAATGAAACCATAAATCCCAAATTGAAGCCTCAAGATCCGAGAAGAAGCCCTAACTCTCAAATCAAATGAAAAGAATTTGAAGAAGTCGAGGGGTTTAAAGAGAAAGGAGGAGGGAAGAAATGAATTTTTGAACTGAAGAAAAGATTCCGAAATAAAGAAAGGAAGAAGAAGAGATCGGGCTTTTAAAAGAGCTCTGAACCGAACCAAACCCAATTCGAACCGCCCGAACCAAGCTAAGCCAGACCGAACCAAATCAAGAAGTCAATCAAAAGTTCCTGTGCTGACTCGCACCCATACAAGTCACCATATGGTGACTCGCACCAATGCGAGTCACCAAGTGGTGACTCACACATGTGACAGGCTGTTTGGCTAATTTATGAGTATTTTGATCCATTTCGGGTATTTTCAACGTATACATGACCCGTATTCATACTCCGATGTGTATATGAGTCTAAACTATTACCTATCTTTGTCGGGAATTTTCTGGAGGATATTATTCAGAGTATTCTTAAGGATAACCCGGCAAAACTCCCATGAGTATACGAGTATAAACTGGTCATCCTAACTCCAACGCCTTAAGAGTTTAAACTGTGTAGACTCCAGTTAACGTACGAGTATAAACTGTGTTAACACCGGTCAACACGCCGATAACTTCACCAAAATAAAGCTAAGGGAAATTACAGAGTTCAACTACATTCAGATATGAATTCCTGACAAAGATGTTCAGTTCAAAGTCAACTCGATGGCATGAGCTGAGTTCAGAAAATTACACATCAGTCTCAGTTCAAGACTTTAACAGCGGTCAGACGATAAACGCAGCATCGAAAAAACTTCATCTATTTGATAAAATACTGAATATATTAAAGACCAAAGAAGCTGAGAGCTGAAACCAATTACAGGTCCTATCATACCGACTGAAGGTTGGGCCTATCATATCCAAAGTATTCCAGACTCTTCTATAAAAAAACGAGACTGAAACACTTTGGAGGGGGTATATGTAGGCGTTAAAAATTGCTATGGGTTCCCATACATAGCTCAAGATAAAGAGAACATGATGAACGTCATCACCCGAGTCAAAGAAGATTATCTGACGCTGGTAGAGCGCATGAAGCGAATCGGTAAGGCGCATAAGTCAATAAAGCAACGAAACACACGTAAAGGGGGAAAACAAAGCAACAAGAGATAAACTACTGTTGCGTTTTGTTTCATAAAGTTGTAATATTTACTTTTCTCATTGTAAGAAGATCTTATAAAAGGATCACCTTGAACTTGTAATCGATAAACAGTATAACAGGTTTGACAACAATGAAAACGATAACTTCTGACGAAAACATCAGCTCACTTAGGAGCCGACCCATGTCCCCAGGTTCTCCCTCTGTATATGTAGCGGAGCGCTGGTTTCAGTTCATGCCTGCAGCTAAGCTGCATGTTCTGCGTAGCCTGGCAATGAGGAACATATACTCTCGGGTATGTACAGCTTGGTTTTTTTTTTTGTGTCCTTCTTGAGGCGACATTGCTTACGATCAGTTTCCTTTAGCTTGGTATGTACATATACATCAATGTCGCCCCTCTTATACAATTTTGTTTTTCAGCTCACTCGGAAGCCGACCCATGTCCCCAGTTTCTCCCTTTGTATATGCAGCGGAGCACTTGTTTCAGTTCACGCCTGCAGCTAAGCTGCATGTTTTGCGTAGCCTGACAATGAGGAATAGATACTCACTGGTATTTTATTAGAACCTTTCATGCCCTCCTTTGCTGTAGAAGTTAGTCATATGACCACCTTTTCTCCATTTACTCTGTTTGGGAGACATCACTACATTGCCATTTGAACCAATTTCATATTTGAGTTTTTTTCTTTATTATTTCATTGAAGGTTCTAAGGCAACTTAGTTTGTCTGCTGATGCACATACCTCATTATGTGATGAGAAAGGAGACACGGAGAAGGCAAAAAGACCTTGGGACTTTCTTCCATCTGGTCATAAAATAGGGAAACCTGAACCGGTGTTCAAAGAAATGGTTGGTACATCCTATTGTTCTGATGTTGCTTCTTTCTTGTTTGGGTGTTGCATCATGTTTTTGTCTACACAACCAGTGACTAAAATTTATGTGCAGAAAGATGAAGATGTAGATTTTTTTAGGCAGAAATTTGCTGGAAGTCAGTCTGATAGAATTGAGAAAGTAGAAGCTGAGGCGAAGATTGCTGAGAAACTGAAGTCCACAAAGGTTTCAGGTACATGTTTGTATTTTTCATGATTAAAGATACTAACTTGCAACACTGTTGATTATTATTTGTGGTGAAAAATCATATTAACTATAACTATTTTGACTGTGAATTGTTAATATCCGTTTTTAGCATTACATTGATTAACAATCAGAATATTTAGGGAAGTTTGGATATTGGAGTAATGGTGAGTGTGCGTGTGTTGTTGTTGCTGTTGTTTTTAGGGTGGGGGCTGAGGGATAATTAATACATGCTATGCATATGCAATTAATAATAATGAGGCAAATATGTTTTATTGGGAGTGGAGTTGGTACAAATGCATACAAAAAGCAAACTGTATCAATGGAGGACAAGTTGTTGGAGTGCATGTAGAGAGTTTGCCAAATAGTGAAAACATGGGTTTTTATGAGTAATTATTTTTATTTGTATCCAGGATGAGGAGCAGAAATTGCTGAGTTTTTACATGCATTTTAGCTGAGTAAGAATGCTAAGGATTCTTACATATTGTAGTTCGGAAGCTTCATGCACACATGTTGATGAATTATTTTTCTTCATTTTATCTATGTTACGAGCATTGTAACTGAGGATAACAACATTGTTGAACTAATCAATGTTTAGCATGTTAAACAACCTAAGAGCCACAGTGTGATATCCTAGGTGAAAGGGAATCCTAAGAGTCAAAGTATAATAAGTGGGGTGGTATTCTAAGAGATGACTCCTTGTATTCTATGCAAGTAAATGTGTAGAATTAATGTATGGAATATGAAGGGTCATGTTTAAGTCTATATAAACCCATGAGTGAGAGAATTTGAAATCTGAAAGAAAAAAAAAAGAAAACATAAGTACTAAATTCTCTATCTTCTTCTACATCTCTCTCTCTCTCTCTCTCTCTCTCTCTCTCTCTCTCTCTCTCTCTCTCTCTCTCTCTCTCTCTCTCTCTCTCTAATTCTCTATCATACTAGCCTTAGCCAAAGTTTTTCTTCACTACTCAGTTCAGAATTACAACATGGTATCAGAGCTTCGTTACGACAACTGAGTGTTAAGAAACCCTACCTCTACAAAAACACCAACACCCACTACCAAAACTCTTCCAGATAGCCTCCTCAAAATGACCGATACAACCGTCGATTCTCCAACTTCATCTCGGATTCAAGTGGCTGACCCAATAGTCATTGAGTCCGACCCAAAACCTACCTCCGGCGAGATACGAACACCGATCTTCTCCGGGGAGAACTACGACTTTTGACGGATCAAGATGAGGACGATATTCAGAGCGCATGACCTTTGGAAGCTGGTGGAGAAAGGTTTCGAGGTGCCAGAAGACGAAGACTCTCTCACCCCGACGGAGCAGAAGACATTAAAGCTTAACTACATGAGGGATGCTGTCACGCCCCGCTTCCCAAAATACCCAGGAATCAGAACGTGAACAAGCCCGCTACGTATTAGATTGAGAAAAAATATACACTACCATTTTTTTTTCTTTTCTTCTCAATCCAATAAGCTAAGCGTCTGGAAGTAAATACAATGCGAAGTCACAGGTGCCCGATCACAGATAGCAAGAATATAATGAACAACACAGAATAAGATAGTACATATCACAAATGAATATAATCCAAGACATAAAATACGGGTCAAACACGCCCTTATACAAACTATCAGAATGAAATACTGGAGAATATAAAAATACACTGATCAAATGGAAATAAAAGGTAGTACAAAAGAAAACCGGAGAACAATAACTAAGCTTCGACTTCTTCTTCTGCTTCGTACGCTAGGCACTCCTGTTGAGAATACTCGGGCTCTGGCGATCTCCCGGCTGGACCTGTTCTTCCTCTAAGTCTGACATACACCAGAAAAAATAGGTGTACGTCAGCGTGTATGACACACGACAAGACCTGACCCCATAAAAAAATAGAACGAACGGAAATCCAATGCGAAAAACGATACGATAACAGAAGCAACAAAAGAACGTACAACTGAAATCTCCAAATCAACATGAAAACACTACTAACTCATGATAACATAAAGTATCCAAAATCGATCAGGTAACGAGATCATGTAACTAGCGATCAGTCTAATCATCCAAGTAACAGGATCATACAATAGATGGAATTAACAACTAAAAATCTACAACAAGAGACGTAGTACGTCGAGCGAAATAATCCAAACAAGAAAACCCTCATGTATATACCATATGTCTCAAATTGTAAATAATTAAATATTAATCCCGATCTATGTATGAAAAGAAACACAACTAGCCTATATCTCACAAGAACTCATACTTAGCCAAAGACGAGGTCATGTAACTAGCCATCTTATAACATGTCACTGGTTCACATCTCACACAGAGTCAACGCTCCTATCACCAGATAACTGGCTGTTCATAAATCCCCTATGCGCATCCAATCCCGCGAAACAGGCGGCTAGAGGACTACACGCAATCCGATCTCGGCCCGGTCCGAACTCAGGCAAAGCTCAGGTAACGAAACAAGTCACGGATCAAAGTGACGAAACATGCCACTTTGTCCAACAAACCAACCCCAGGACGAAACAGGTCTCTGGTACGAGTCTGGAAGATACATCAACAGCCTTATCCGATCACATGAGCATTAACTTCCCCATCCCAACTCTCTTGAATTTTCTAAGTCAACAACACACAATTCTCTAGGTCTTATTCATGTCACACAAGTTACTATAGTCATAAACTCATAATGATTCTCAATCACAACAAGGAACAATCAATGCAGTTATTCATATACAATAATATCATAGCATATCAGATAATCAAAATTAAGAATTTGAATCATAACATTGTTCTAAAATAATCTTTTGAAATAACAATCTATTTACTTCAAAATAATTATTTTTCTTTTCTAAAATAAATTCTTTTCTCATTATAATAATTCTAAAAATAATCCTTTAAAATAATAAATTCATAAATTCAAAAATAATCTTTTTATAAGATAAATTCTCATTAATTCAAAATAGTCTATTTTTTAAAATAATTTCTTTTAAAAATATTTATCATTCTAAAATAATTTATTCCACAAGATAATTTCTAAAAATTCTTATAATTATTCCAAAATGATTCTTTTCCCAAGATAATTCCTTTTAAATTATTATAATTTTCCTAAAATGATTTCGTTCTCAAATAAATTCTTTTTAATTAATATAATTATCCAGAAATGATTCCGCTACCGAAATAACTTCTTTTAATTCATAATAATTATTCTAAAATAATCTTTTTCCAAAAAAACTTCTTTAAAAATATTTATCATTCTAAAAATATTATAATTAATCTAAAATAATGCTGTTACCCAAAATAAATTCTTTAATTTATTATATTTGTCCTGAAAATACTATTTATCACGTGATTACTATCCATTCAATATTATTCATCAAACCCACACAGATAAATATTAACAGATCTAAGATTGCAGATAATTCATAATAAATAGATAAATAGATCTGAGCAAGCGGGATCTTGCCTACGAGGCCGAGGGGCCTGATGACGAGGCGACGATGCCACTGTAGATGTGGTACGACGGATCTTAACAGTGGGGGCTGCCGTCAGTAGGAGGGATCGACGGCGACGTCGCCGGCTAGGCGAGGGGGCAGCGGGCAGCGGCACAGCGATCAGGGATGGGGTGGTCGTGTTGGGTTCGGGCGCGGCTTTGGGCAGCGGCGTTCGTCGGAGCGGGATCTGGAGGTGTTGGCGAGGTTAACGGCGTCGACAGCAGAGTTCGTCGGAGGAACTCGGTGATGGGGCTGCAAGGGTGCGGGGCGAGCGGAGGAGCAGAGGAGGCTGAGCTGGGTTCGAGCAGAGGGGAGCGGCTCGGCGGCGTGGGGTCTTGCGGCTATAGCTCATCGGAAGCAAGAGATCTGACAGGTCTGGCTGTCGGCGACGAGCAGGTAAGGGCGGAGGTTAGGGTGGAGCTCGACGCGGTCGTCGGCGGAGGACAGAGGTGTCGGGGGTTGCTGGGGTTCGTGGAGGCGGTGCAGCAGGAGGTTCTCGGGTTTGGGGACTGGAGGCGCAGGCTAATGGTGATGGCGGCGTCGCTGGTTGGGGCAGCGCGACGGCGAGCTCGGCTGGGCACGGTGAAGGAGGCAGCGGCAAGGAGCTCGGGGCTGGCTCGGCACGGTCGAGGTGGAGGGCGGAGGAGGAGACTCGTGCGGCGGCGCGGCTTGGTCGGAGCTCAGGGAGCTCGAGCTCGTCGACTTGGGAGAGGGGCGGTGGTGATGGAGGCGGAGCTCGCGGAGGTGTTGGGTTGTGAGAGAAGGGGAAAGAAGAGAGAGAGAGAGAGGAGATAGAATGAGAGAGAGATGAGAACGAGAGAGCTAGAGAGAGAGAGAGAGAGAGAGAGAGCTGGTGAATAATAGAGGAGAGAGAGAGATTTGCGTGGGAGATTTTTGAGATGAAAAAGAGAGTGGGGGAACACGAGGTGGGTGAGAGTGTGGGATTTAGGGAGTGAATTGGGGAAGTGGGGTAGGGGAGAGAAAGTGAAATATCACAGAGAAAAACACAGGGAGAAATACCCCTTTAAATAATAATTTAAAAATATCAAAAATTTTATTCAAATAAATATTCAAAATTTATAGTCAAAATAATAATAACAATAACAATAATGAATATTTGACTATTAGTTTAAAAGTTTTACCGAAACAATTAAATTTATCATTAGCAAAACCATTAAAATAAATATAAAATCGTATTTTAAATCATAGAAAATTCTAAAAAAATTGGGAAAATACAAATACTCTTTTAGAAAAATAATATTGAATATTTAAATACCAAAAAATTATTTAAACTCGTATTAGAAATTTACGGTCATTACATCCTACCCCCCTTAAAACAAATTCCGTCCTCCGAATTAAAACAAGGACGAAATATAAAGACAAATTCGTCTCAACTCATATAAAGTTTAAAATATATTGCATATCCATAAATAGGAAAAGTTATACAAGGCGTTCCAAAATAAGATACAAGACAAGACAGCTAGGATATCGCTATCGCATTTCTGACTTGCAACAAAGTCCAAACAAATAATATGATACAAACATATTTAAATGTGTGAACTTGTTATACAATATTTGTAAATATATAAGCAATATAATCAGTATAAAGTATGAGATGAGCAATGATATAAAATCAAAAAAAAACAGGTACAATATAAATAAACAATCATATAGAGTGAATCATACAAATAATATACAAGCATTCATAGAATCAAAGCAGAAACATATTAAGTAAGAATAAGGTTAAGTAAGAACAATAAATCTAAAGCAAACACAGAATAAGTCAAATACAATAGAAACAGACAGAAACATAAACAACATAATAAGGAAAGTCGAAAAATCTAAAATACCTAACAGTTTAAACAAAACATAATAGCAGGGTATAACAATGGTTAATCAAAAGTAAAAGAAACTTAATTATGAAAACATAATCAATACAGGTTCAAACTAAGGATATTAAAAACACAATGTAAGATACAAAATTAATAAAAATGAGTAAACGTGCGAAAAGCAAACATCAACAGGATCATACAACAAAATAGAATAATAATAAGTTTAAATCAAGGATAATAGGAAAAGCAATCATAAGGCAATTAGAATAATGATACGTACAAAATAAACACAAATAAAAAGACAACATATTTAATTGATGGAATGATGAAAAGTAGTCTGAAACTTAGAAAAGATACAAGGACAGTCAAGTATAAATAGCTAAACACAACTATTAAAACAATTATACAATCAAATAATCATGTAAAGCAGTATACAAACTTAGCATATAAATAATTCATTACACAAATATTAAGAATCTACAAATCGTATACACTAAAATTAAAATACGACAAACAATATAATAATGTAAAAATAAGCAGCATAATGCAAGTGGAATATTAGAAGATAACTGAACATAAACCAAAAAGATATGATATACAAAATAATATTCAGGAACATATGATGTGTATAAAAAATATAATCATCATATATAATAAGCGTTAAAAATGAAAACATATGTATAATAATAGGCACATAAAAAGTATGAATACTCATAGTACTAATCATACTAACAAGATAAATTATGATGAAAATAGTCACAAAATATTATATGATAAAATAGACGTAAGAGTAAATAAGTGATTCAAAAGAAATATATATCATATAAAACATAATAAGGAGAATATAATTATACATGTATTCGACAACAATATAATAAATCAAAAATTTTGGTAATATTCATAAGGTAAAATAATAAATGTAAACAAGATATAACAATAATAATCATTACTATATAAAATCAATTTAGATGTAGCAGTATATTACATGGTAGTCAAAATCACATAAACACATTAAGCATAAATATTCATAAGTAAAGATGTATAATACATAAAATATGAATTATGGAAGATAAACTAGATCTATAACAAATGAAAGCATAAGAAGTCATAAATTTGTAAAATAAACACTAATATATTATAGATAAACGTACTATGAATGATTGATGAACACGTGAACATAAACACTGATAATACATGAAACAAAACACGATTAAACACATTTTTTTAGAATAATGATTGAATATAAATCAATAAAAGTATACATCGTAAATATAATAACATTCGTGAATACACTATAACGAAAAAGGGAATAGTAAGTATAAATGATGAAAAGATAAAACACAACACAATAAAAGAAATAATGAACAGAGAATGAACAACCAATAATACAATAAAAAGAAATAAAATCTAAAATACCATAAAATAAATACTAAAAATAACATATGTATACAATGTATATTGTTACAATTAATAAAATAACACACATTGAAAATGAAGCAATTAACAACAAATGTGTAATGCACTATAAACAACCCATGAGTAATTACCATGCATTCCCACGAACGCTATTTAAAATTATCTTTTATATTAATTATAAAAGAATAATAATTATTGATACGAGATAATGTAACAAAAACATACATAATTAGTAACTCAAATTTCAAACCTAACAATAGGAATAATTGCTTAAATATCAAAATAGAATACATAGCTCTTAGAGCTAACGAAACCAATGTGAACATACTAAAACAACCTAAACAAGACAAAACTGACTGATAACAAAACTATGTACTAAAAATGTAAAGGATAAGAATATACTGCATATGTGGAATATTAAAATCATGAAGTTATTAAAGTATATCACGAAATATGAACACTATACAATAATTTAGATCATAAGTGAAAGATAGATGGTATAACAGAAAACACACACATAAACAATATAGATATGCAAAAGTATAATTAAACATAATAAAATAATTTAAATATCAGAGATACTATGCAATGTATATGTGGAGTCTAGAGCAATGTACAACACCTAATGATATGATTTGAACAATTGAAAAGATATAAGTAATGATATATATATATATATATATTTATGAAAAACACACAATATAACACTATGTGTGATACATAAAATAATATAATAAATAATACAAAAATCAATACAATCAAACAATATATAAGTCAAATTAAAGAAAATATAGTTGTAATAATAATAACACATATAATAACGTCCGGTACGAGGAAGAGAAGTTATACAAAGTGAGGGTAATCGCGAAGAACAAGAACCGTGGAAAACTCTGGAGTCAAAGAGTGATAAGATAGGGACGTAACGAAATCTATCAAGAAAATAGGATAATGGCTCAAGAATAGTCTTACAGATGAAATATGATATGCGTCTAAATTGTCCATCATATTCTTACTAGTAGGACTCGGGACCGTGACCTGCATGGGCCACCACTAAAACCTGTCACGCTTCGCTTCCTAAAATACCCGGGAATCGGAACGTGAACAAGCCCGCGACGTATTAGATTGAAAAAAAATATACACTACCATTTTTTTTCTTTTCTTCTCAATCCAATACGCTAAGCGTCTGGAAGTAAATATAATGCGAAGTCACAGGTGCCCGATCACAGATAGCAAGAATATAATGAACAACACAGAATAAGATAGTACATATCACAAATGAATATAATCCAAGACATAAAATACGGGTCAAACACGCCCTTATACAAACTATCAGAATGAAATACTGGAGAATATAAAAATACACTGATCAAATGGAAATAAAAGGTAGTACAAAAGAAAACTGGGGAACAATAACTAAGCTTCGACTTCTTCTTCTGCTCCGTATGTAGGCACTCCTGCTGAGAATACTCGGGCTCTGGCGATCTCCCGGCTGGACCTGTTCTTCCTCTAAGTCTAACGTACACCAGAGAAAATAGGTGTACGTCAGCGTGTATGGCACACGACAAGACCCGACCACACAAAGAAAATAGAACGAACGAAAATCCAATGCGAAAAACGATACGATAACAGAAACAAAAAAAGAACGTACAACTGAAATCCCCAAATCAACATGAAAACACTACTTACTCATGATAACATAAAGTATCCAAAATCGATCAGGTAACGAGATCATGCAACTAGCGATCAGTCTAATCATCCAAGTAACAGGATCATACAATAGATGGAATTAATACCTAAAAATCTACAACAAGAGACGTAGTACGTCGAGCGAAATAATCCAAATAAGGAAACCCTCATGTATATACCATATGTCTCAAATTGTAAATAATTAAATATTAATCCCGATCTATGTATGAAAAAAACACAACTAGCCTATATCTCACAAGAACTCATACTTAGCCAAAGACGAGGTCATGTAACTAGCTATCTTATAACATGTCACTAGTTCACATCTCACACAGAGTCAACGCTCCTATCACCGGATAACTGGCTGTTCACAAATTCCCTACGCGCATCCAATCCCGCGAAGCAGGCGGCTAGAGGACTACACGTAATCCGATCTCGGCCCGGTCCGAACTCAGGTAAAGCTTAGGTGACGAAACAAGTCACGGATCAAAGTGACGAAACATGCCACTTTGTCCAACAAACCAACCCCAGGACGAAACAGGTCTCTGGTACGAGTTTGGAAGATACATCAACAGCCTTATCCGATCACATGAACATTAACTTCCCCATCCCAACTCTTTTGAATTTTCTAAGTCAACAACACACAATTCTCTAGGTCTTATTCATGTCACACATGTCACTATAGTCATAAACTCATAACGATTTTTAATCACAACAAGGAACAATCAATGCAGTTATTCATATACAATAATATCATAGCATATCAGATAATAAAAATTAAGAATTTGAATCATAAAATTGTTCTAAAATAATCTTTTGAAATAACAATCTATTTACTTCAAAATAGTTCTTTTTCTTTTCTAAAATAAATTCTTTTCTTATTATAATAATTCTAAAAATAATCCTTTAAAATAATAAATTCATAAATTCAAAAATAATCTTTTTATAAGATAAATTCTCATTAATTCAAAATAGTCTATTTTTTTAAAATAATTTCTTTTAAAAATATTTATCATTCTAAAATAATTTATTCCACAAGATAATTTTTAAAACTTCTTATAATTATTCCAAAATGATTCTTTTCCCAAGATAATTCCTTTTAAATTATTATAATTTTCCTAAAATGATTTTGTTCTCAAATAAATTCTTTTTAATTGATATAATTATCCAGAAATGATTCCGCTACCGAAATAGCTTCTTTTAATTCATAATAATTATTCTAAAATAATATTTTTCCAAAAAAACTTCTTTAAAAATATTTATCATTCTAAAAATATTATAATTAATCTAAAATAATCCTGTTACCCAAAATAAATTCTTTAATTTATTATATTTCTCCTGAAAATACTATTTATCACGTGATTACTATCCATTCAATATTATTCATCAAACCCACGCAGATAAATATTAACGGATCTAAGATTGCAGATAATTCATAATAAATAGATAAATAGATCTGAGCAAGCGAGATCTTGCCTACGAGGCCGAGGGGCTTGATGACGAGGCGATGATGCCACTGTAGATGTGGTACGACGGATCTGAACAGCGGGGGCTGCCGTCAGTGGGAGGGATCACCGGCGACGTCGCCGGCTAGGCAAGGGGGCAGCGGGCAGCGGCACAGCGGTCAGGGATGGGGTAGTCGTGTTGGGTTCGGGCGCGGCTTTGGGCAGCGGCGTTCGTCGGAGCGGGATCTGGAGGGGTTGGCGAGGTTGACGGCGTCGATAGCGGAGTTCGTCGGAGGAACTCGGTGACGGGGTTGCAAGGGTGTGGGGCGAGCGGAGGAGTAGAGGATGCCGACCTGGGTTCGAGCAGAGGGGAGCGGCTCTGCGGCGTGGGGTCTGGCGGCTGTAGCTCGTCAAAAGCGAGAGATCTGGCGGGTCTGGCTGTCGGCGATGAGCAGGTAAGGGCGGAGGTTGGGGTGGAGCTCGACACGGTCATCGGCGGAGGACAGAGGCGTCGAGGGTTGCTGGGGTTCGTGGAGGCGGTGCAGTAGGAGGTTCTCGGGTTTGGGGACTGGAGGCGCGGGCTAATAGTGATGGCGGCGTCGCTGGTTGGGGCAGCACGAAGGCGAGCTCGGCTAGGCGCGGTGAAGGAGGCAGCGGCAAGGAGCTCGGGGCTGGCTCGGCACGGTCGAGGTGGAGGGTGGAGGAGGAGACTCGTGCGGCGGCGCAGCTTAGTCGGAGCTCAGGGAGCTCGAGCTCATCGACTTGGGAGAGGGGCGGTGGTGATGGAGGCGGAGCTCACGGAGGTGTTGGGTTGTGAGAGAAGGAGAACGAAGAGAGAGAGAGAGGAGATAGAATGAGAGAGAGATGAGAACGAGAGAGCTAAAGAGAGAGAGAGAGAGCTGGTGAATAATAGAGGAGAGAGAGAGAGATTTGCGTGGGGGATTTTTTGAGATGAAAAAGAGAGTGGGGGAAATACGAGGTGGGTGAGAGTGCAGGATTTAGGGAGTGAATTGGGGAAGTGGGGTAGGGGAGAGAGAGTGAAATACCGCAGAGAAAAACACAGGGAGAAATACCCCTTTAAATAATAATTTAAAAATACCAAAAATTTTATTCAAATAAATATTCAAAATTTATAGTCAAAATAATAATAACAATAAAAATAATGAATATTTGACTATTAGTTTAAAAGTTTTACCGAAACAATTAAATTTATAATTAGCAAAACCATTAAAATAAATATAAAATCATATTTTAAATCATAGAAAATTCTAGAGAAATTGGGAAAATACAAATACTCTTTTAGAAAAATAATATTTAATATTTAAATACCAGAAAATTATTTAAACCCGTATTAGAAATTTACGGTCATTACAGATGCCAAAGCCCTCGGGTTGATCCAAAATGCCGTCTCCGACTCCATCTTCCCCAGGATCTCCAACGAGGAGACAACAAAGGTGGCGTGGGACATTCTCCAAGAAGAGTACCGTGGAAGTGAAAAGGTACGAGCGGTTAAGCTTCAAACTATTAGAAAAGAGTTTGAGCAAATCTCTATGAGAGTAGAAGAAAGACTCGATGATTTTCTTACTAGATTCACCAATGTTATAAATCAATTAAAAACATATGGTGAAGATGTAACAAATCAAAGAGTAGTTCAAAAATTCTTATTTATCTCTCTAGTAGATATGACCCCATTGTAAGTGTGATAGAAGAAACAAAAGATATGGAGAAGCTTTCATTACAAGAGGCAATCACATCCATCAAGGCGTTTGACCAAAAACTTGAGAAGAGGAATGAAGCTTCTACCATGGAGAGAGCCTTCCAAAGCTTCAACATGAGCTCAAATCAACAACAGAGCCAGAACCAGAAGAAGAAGAAGAAAGGAGGCAAGCCCAATTTTGCTCCAAAGCCTCAACAACAACAACAAAGTGGCAACTCACAACAAGGAAGCAAATCTACATGTAGAACTTGCGGCAAGTCTCATCAAGGGAAGTGCTGGTTCGAGGGGAAGCCCAAGTGCACCAACTGCTCTAGATTTGGACATACCAAAGAGCAGTGCAGGACTCAAGGAAATCAAAACCAAAACTGTCGGCAAGTCTTTGCAAACCAAGAAGAGGACGGCGAAGGTAATGTTTTCTTTGCTTGTCATGGAGGAAAAGATAGTGATGGTAGTCTTTGGTATATTGACAGTGGCTGTAGTAATCACATGACCTCGAACCGGTCACTGTTGATAGACTTAGACACATCCTATCTTGGTAGTGTAAAGATGGGAAATGGGAATATTGTAAAATCTGAAGGAAAGGGTATCTTAGCTATAAATACAAAAAAGGAAAAAGATACATCAAGGATGTAATGCTTGTTCCGGGTCTAGAGAAAAATCTGTTAAGTGTAGGTCAAATGCTCCTTAACAGTTATTTTCTAGTTTTTGGTGATCAAGCAGTGAAGATCTATGATGATAGGAATTTTAACAACTTGGTGGCCAAAGTCAAGATGCAACCTAACAAAAGTTTTCCTCTCTCACTGCACTACTGGAACACTCAAGCTCTAAAGGTTGAAGAGGTGAACTCCTCCTGGCTATGGCACAAGAGGCTCGGACATCTCAACTTCCAAAGCCTCAAGACTCTTCAAAGCAGAGAAATGGTGTATGGCCTCCCAACCATTGAAGGAATTGAAGGTGTTTGCTCTAGTTGCATGAAAGGCAAGCAACATCGAGGCGAGTTCCCAAAGGAAGGAACATGGAGGGCAACAAAGCCTTTGGAGTTGATCCATACGGACCTATGTGGTCCAATGAAGATGGAGTCCCTGGCCGGCAACAAATATTTTATCACTTTTATTGAAGACTTTAGCAGGATGGCCTGGGTCTACTTTTTGAGGTTCAAATCAAAAGCTTTCACCGTCTTCCAAAAGTTCAAAGTAATAGTGGAAAGACAAACAGACCTGGAGATCAAGAAGATTCGAAGTGATCGGGGTGGAGAGTACACTTTAGCAGAGTTCAAGGACTACTGTAGCAACCTTGGCATCAAGAAGCAAACCACATTTCCATACACTCCTCAACAGAACGGAGTGGCAGAAAGGAAGAACCGGACTATTGTGGAGATGGCCAAGAGTCTCCTACATGAGAAGAACCTTCCCTACAAGTTCTGGGGAGAAGCAGTCAACACCGCACTGTACCTTATCAACCGGTATCCAACAAGAGCATTGGAGGACAAGACCCCCTTCGAAGCATTCCCAAGTAGAAAACCTTCCTTAAACCACCTTAAGGTTTTCGGTTGTGTTTGTTTTTCTCACATCCCAGGCCAGTTGAGATCCAAACTGGAGGAGAACACAAGAAGGTGTATCTTTATAGGATACGCAAACCATACGAAGGACTACAGGCCCTTCAACCCGAAGACTCAAAAGATCGTCATCTCACGGGATGTGGTCTTTGACGAATCAGCCAAGTGGAATTAGGATCTCAAGAAGGAGGAGCAGGTGCCCACAAACTACATCTACCTAGATTCAGAAAGCACCCAAGATCCAGATCCAGAGCCAGAATTGCAAACTCCACAAAACGGTTTGAGTTCAACAAGCTCCGACTCAACCACACCAAGATCAAGTGCTAACTCCTCAAGCACACCATCCAACTCTAGTCCTAGTTCTTCTTCCTCCTCAGGTACAACTCCATTAAGATACAGAAATCTTAATGAGATTTACGCTTTATGTAATTTTTGCATATTGGAGCCTGAGTCATTTGAAGAAGCCATCAAAGAAGAAGATTGGAAGAAAGCCATGCAGGAGGAGATCTCCATGATAGAGAAAAATGGCACCTGGGAGCTGGTAGAGAAACCTACAGCCAAGCCAATCATCGGCGTCAAGTGGGTCTATAAGACTAAACTGAACCTTGACGGGTCCATAAACAAGAAGAAGGCACGGCTTGTGGAGAAAGGCTATTCGCAGAAGCCTGGAGTGGACTTCAATGAAACCTTTGCCCCTGTCTCCAGACTAGAAACAATTTGTCTCTTGATTGCTCTAGCTGCTGACAAAGGGTGGAAGGTATTCCAACTCGATGTGAAGTCTGCATTCCTTAATGGGGTGCTACAAGAAGAAGTCTACATCCATCAACCGTAAGGGTTCGAAGTTGCAGGAGCCGAGGATAAAGTCTACAAGCTCCACAAGGCCCTCTACGGTCTCAAGCAAGCACCAAGGGCGTGGTATGAGGAGGTCATCTACTGCAAAACTGAAGATCAAGCTGCAGACATTCTCACCAAAGCTTTGCCGAAGGATCGCTTTTGCACACTTCGAGAACTAATGGGTGTTAAACCTGCTAACCCTTGAGGAGGAGTGTTGAACTAATCAATGTTTAGCATGTTAAACAACCCAAGAGCCACAGTGTGATATCCTAGGTGGAAGGGAATCCTAAGAGTCAAAGTATAATAAGTGGGGTGGTATTCTAAGAGATGACTCCTTATATTCTATGTAAGTAAATGTGTAGAGTTAATGTGTGGAATATGAAGGGTCATGTATAAGTATATATAAACCCATGAGTGGGAGAATTTGAAATATGAAAAAAAAAGAAGAAAACATAAGTACTAAATTCTCTATCTTCTTCTACATCTCTCTCTCTAATTCTCTATCATACTAGTCTTAGCCAAAGTTTTTCTTCACTACTCAGTTCAGAATTACAACAAACATATTATGATAATTTCATCAGATTTTTTAACCTATAGGTTGTCATTGTCTAAAGTGTGTTCAATCATGTTGCTGAGACTGAGTATTTGGATGTCTACAACCTTTATCTCTCTTGTCTATTACCTCTCTCAGGAGATAGAAACATATAATACAAGACAGCTCACACTTTAGTGGTTGGAGTCATGTGCTTACTGATTGAACTAGTATGTCATTTATTACCTTTGAAAAATAAGCCTTAGCATAGTTTAACGAATCAACCGATTCGTTACTTTCTGAACTTGTATGCATTCTGCTTCTTGTTACCTCTCATGATTCTTGCAGTACCTGCTTTAATTTCTTTTATAAACTTCTGATATGTTCCAGCGTGGATTTTTGAAGAGCATTTTTAGGTTGGTATAGTGTCTCAAATTGAAAGTAACATATGCACAACTTCCGGATTCTGAGTTCAACAACACTTGTATCCATAAGTTGGTGTTTCTTAGTTTACCTATTTTCTGTTCTCCTCGAATATTATATTGTGTAGATTTTAGAGTCTACTAATCCAGTTGAAAAATGATAGGGGCACATCCCCAACCACACCTCCAACCATACCCCCTCTCTCATTTGCTACAGTGCACCGGGCCCCGCATGGGATTTTAAAATTTTAAAATCCCATGCGGGGCCTGGTGCACTGTAGCAAATGAGAGAGGGGGTGTGGTTGGAGGTGTGGTTGGGAGTGTGCCCCTAGTGTCACCCAATCCAGTTTGATATGTCACGCGTGCGAACTCAGATGTGGCCTTAAGGCAGTATGTGAATGCACATATGTACATGTGTGTGTGACTATGTGTGTGTGACTCGAATGCTAATCCGTGACCTGAAGGAAGTATGTGAACACACATACGTACACGAGCACTAGCACAAGTTCTTTTCCTACTTTTTGGGTACAGATATTAATAGTTACATGCATATACTAACAATTCTTTTTTCTTTTTATCTGGCGCAGAAGGGAATGCAAAGAAACAAAAGGTGAAGTCCATAGGTGCTGCAAAACCAAAGCCCTCAGAAGCAGAAATTTCTGTTTCTAGGCTTGACATTCGTGTAGGTCTCATCAAGAAAGTTCAGAAGCATCCAGATGCTGCATTCGTGTAGGCTTCGGCGTGAAAATAAAGTTGCATATGCTAATAAACTGTTACAGCGTATCCCAGTGGTGAAAAGATAAATACTTGGAGTTAATCTAGTTAAAGAAATGCTTGAATTGTGTTCTTTTGGTAATGGTTTTTATTTCATTATCATTTTACTTCACTTTATTTTAGAGCCGCATGTGTGGGTATTGTTGGTTAATTAGTTGAATTTACATTTTTTATTCTTACAATTGATTATCTTATTAGGAAATTGTTTTCCAACTTTCAGTTACCTTGCCGATTTATTAGAAGTAATACACTTAGTTTTGCAGCTTATGGACAAGCTGCAGGCACGCAGTACCTTGAGGGTATGTTGTCGTTCATTTTTGAGCTTTTAGATGGCTTATAAAATCATAACATAACAGATGGGTTCTTTCATTAATATGCATTAGTGGATTTTAGTCGACCCAACTGTGACGCCCATGGGTTCACACAAGGCTGTAGTCCAAGGTGAAACTAAGAATGTCAAACCTGCCATGCACCACACCGTGTAATAACATGTTTCACCATCACAATTACTACCTCTCTAGTAGAGTCAATAAAAGGTGTAGGTACAAAAGCAAGAAAAAGGTAATACAGGAATCAACAGATGAAATAATAGAGATCAAATTAATATTTCATCATCTAGCATACTGAAGTACAAGTCAATGTCTGAAATAAATAAATTGAAGTACTCAACAAGTCTCAAATAAAAAATGTCTAACAAGAGGAAATAAGGCACACAACCTTTACAACTTCTAGAATAAAACTGTCAAATGTCTAAACAAAAGTCTACAATGGAGCTCAAATGAAAATATAACTAAATAGACAGCCGAAGCTAAAATACATCGCCATCAACCTGCGATTCGCCAGGCTCCTGGCTTGTTACCTGAAAGGGGGAGGGACAACGAGCGTCAAAGCGCTAGCGAGCAACATCACAACCAACCCCAAGGAAAAGGGCTCGTTGTATACAAAAAATACAGTTAATACATATATACGAAATCACTGATCATATTTAGGTCATTACAACGTGAGCATAAGTACGTCGAGCGAAATAATCCAAACAAGGAAACCCTCATGTATATACCATGTAGCTCAAATTGTAATTACCTATGTATAAGAGGATTTTAGTATTTAGGAAATTACAACACGAGCATAGGTATGTCGAACGAAATAATCCAAACAAGGAAACCCTCATGTATATACCTTGTATCTCATATTGTAAATCCCTAAATACCAAACCCAAAATCTAATACAAGAACAATAATAAAAGAAAACAAACTCATCTCAGAACTTAATTACGGTGTCATGTCACAACTCATATAAGTGTCATGTCCAGTCTATACAAGTATAATTGTCAACTCAAGGTCTAAACTAAGTCCAACGCATGGACAAGTAGGTAAATATCCAACAAGAGAACTGAAAGGGATTATAGTCCAACACGAGGACTGAACAAACTGTGCAAATATCAATGAGATAGGTAGAAAGATATACCTATACGAATTTCACACGCGCCTCGGTGTGTAAACTTAAACTCGTGTCCGCATGTCATCTCACATGTAAAGATACAAGTTAAACAATAATTTCTAACACCCATTATTCGAGGCGACTCCTTGTTCATATTAAAGTACGCAATATCAATAAACAAGCATAAACAGTTTCAGTTAAACTGAAACAACCCAAACAGATCCAAAACCGAGGAAACTGGAAAAATTCATCATCAGTCGACTCATAAGTCGACTGGGATTGGTCGACTCATTGGTCGACCAGAACAAAATACAAAAGAAAAACTACAAATTTTCTGCTCAGTCGACTCATTGGTCGACTCATCAGTCGACTCGTAAGTCGACTCATCAGTCGACTCATTGGTCGACTGAGCAGAAAATCTCTAGTTTTCTGCTTACGATGATTATCTACAAAAATGTTACACTAAAGTTCTTTTTCGTCATGTCAAGCAACATATTTCTGATTCTAACACATGTGTATCAACAGGAACGAAAGATTTTACATGTAATCACTTACATTAAAACCCTAAACATATAAACATGTTTAAAAACGTATTGAAAACAGTAAATCATATTAAAACTCATATTTAGATAAATTCCAGATCTGGATCTTAGTTTACAAAATCGTTTGTGAGCTTTTTAAAAACTAAAAATATTCTATTTTAGCATCATATGCTATAAAGGTCTATTTTTATACGCAAATAGTGATTTAGGCTTAAAAAAATCTAAAATAAAACCAAAGAAAACTATACAAACAGTGGGTGAGAGCTGGGCGAGATGTTACTAGCCTCTGATATGATGCACAAACTCTTGGATCTGCCAAAGCACTACCTCCTCCGCTGCATTGCACGAAATCCCGTGCAAACTCCTTCGAGAACTCCTCCAAAATGTTAAAAATCTGAGCTAGGGTTTGAGAGGGAGAGATGGGGGCTAGGGTTTTGAGTTCTGAAGGTGTTCTCGGGTAGGATATATCATATATGAGTGGTCAAACCCGATACAAAACCGAACAGACCCGCAAACTAAACGAAAACCCGAAATCAGTCTGTAAGTCGACTCATTGGTCAACTCATAAGTCGACTCATGAGTCGACTCAGCAGACATTATTCCAGATTCGTGCATGTTTTGTTAGTCTGCCAAAACCAATGCATAAAACTCTATAAAACTACACTCATACATATCTAATAACTTGTTATCAAGTATATCCCTGACCTCAAGTCATTTACCACAAAAGAATTATTTATCACTAATGATTCATATATCTATATAACAAAAAATACGGGGTTTTACACCAATCATATAGCTGTTACTTTGCATTTTGCTTAAGTTAAGCATATTATTGCCAAAATTGTTGATCAGGGTTTTATACATGCATTACTAAATTGAGATTTATTATTTTGTTAGCAAGGATAATATGTAGTTAGCCCTGTGGATAATATATGTTAATTTAGATTAACGTAGAAAATGTAAATAAAATAATTCATAGATATTTCTTTGGAAACAAGCATATCTTCAGACTTGTGCAAGAAATAAGAAAAATGTTCGAAATTGCTTCATTGGACCCTGATGAAATCCTTGAGAACTAAGTTTCTTCAAAGGTCAAACTATAATGGCAAAAATGGATGAAAAAAAAAGAGATGCATTGTGTATAAGAAAGGCCTAGGGGCACAGTACAAGCAACTTTTTTACACAGGAAAATGTCCAACCCCACCTTGAGCCATCATCCATTGCCCGGCATGACCAACTAGAAAGCCCTCATACGATCGGGAGCAGCGTAGGTAATAATTTCAAAATTTTTTATAGAATATGATATATATACACCCAAAACTTTTTATAGAATGTGTAGCATTTCTCAAATAATTTTAAAAATTTTTGATGCTGCTTTATTCTTGTTATGCAGGAACTTGGAATTGATTATCTTGGAAGCAGAGAGCAACTTGTCATGAGGTTACAAGCAAATTGGAATATTTAAACATTTGATCTCTACTTTCTTTTCTTCATCTTTTCCTCTCTTTCCATTGTGTTTTTTTCCTTCATGGATTACAAGCAAACTGGAATATTTAAACTCACCTTTGAGTGTTGACTTGGAAATGGAAATGAATATAACTATTTTGTAATGGGAGCAAATTCTTTGTTTATCATAATATGCAACTTGTTTGGAGTATAATTTGATGTTTGGTTTCTTTATTGATGTGAATAGGAGTAATTTTTTTGTGGATGTTCAGGTTCAGTGTAGGCTTGTAGTTGACAAAAAAGATATTACTTTTGGTGATGCAAATTAGTGCCGATAAAAGTATACTTTTTAGCAACGTTATCTTGTGTCGCCAATGATATAGTTTTTAGCAACGCTTCATTCTGCGTCGCTAAAAGCTACACTTTTGTCGACGCTAACTTGCGTCACCAAAAGTATAACTTTTAGCGACGAATAGTTTTGCGTCGCTAAAAGCTATACTTTTACCGACGCATTGGCTTTTGCCGATGCTGCATGCGTCGCCAAAAGTATAAGTTTTGTCGAAGCACTTTTGCATATGAAATTTTTTTTGCATACTTTTGCCGATGCAAAATATTATGCGTTGCTAAAAGATGTACTTTTTCCGACGTATGAAGCATCGCCAAAAGTGTTGGCTTTTATTGACGCGGTGTGTTTGTGTTGTCAAATATTTTCCTTGACGCACTTTGACGCGTTAGCGACGCTGCATTTTATGTCGGGAAAGATTTTTCCCAATGTTTTTAAAACTTTTGTCGATGTTTTTGTTTCATTGGCAATATTGTATTTTGTTGTAGTGACGAAAGGTTTGAACTCCGTGATCATATTGTTTGTTAGAGTTTGCATTGGCGCACTCTTTTTGTAGCCATTGCCTCTTTGTTTATATTGTCTACTATTTTGTTTACCTTTTGTTTATATTTTTTATCCTTGCATATGTTTGTTGCATATCTTATTTGCTAGGATAAGTTATTAATAAGTTTTTAATTGGTATTAAATCAGATTAGATTAGCATAAATCATATTCACCCCCTCTCTAGGGTTCTTTCCTAGTGGCATTAAGGTCTAACAATTGGTATCAGAGCTTGGTGCTCTTTATTAGAGATTTAACCACCTAGAGTCAAAGATCCAAGCCATATCTTGTTAATATAGTTTTAAGATTTATTGTATTTTTCTTGCACATTTTAAAATTATGGATATGCATGTTGCACCGAAGTTAGGTTATGACACTAATGTTGCTCCAAGATATATTAATTTCCCTTATGCTCAATGGTGTTTTAGATTTAAAATATTTGTTAAATCTAAAAATATCGATTTATGGGAAGTTATATTGTGCTCACATTGGAGAAATCCAAGTGGAACGAATATATTAAAAAGATGTTTACAATGAACACGTTAGTGTTAGAATTCTTGCTTAATGCTTTTGAATAATGTATTACTAACGAACTTACTCATTTTGATAGTGCGTATACAATATGGAAACTTTTTGAAGCACATCAAGGTGGCTTGGAGGAGATTCGACGCGTTTTGACGGAATCATCTTCAAGTAAGAGTGGAGCTACATCATGCACACGGCCATTAGGCGATAGCCCTAGTGAGGTATACGTGTCCGAAACTGATAAAGATTTATCTAGTGATGAACTCGTTTAAGCTTCTGAAAAATTATTATATGCCTATAACAAGTTGCATAAAAATTTTATTGATTTAAAAAGCAAGCATGTAACTTTAAAATCCGATCATAAATTGCTAGCATCTAAATTTAATACTATTGCTAAAGATAATGTGATCCTTAAAGAAAATAATAAAAAATTAAAATTGGATCATATTACCTTGAGTTCTAATGTTGCTAGCTTAATTCATGAGAAGAATAATGCCATGTTAGAAGTAGAGTCTATTAGAAATAAATTTACATTATTTAAAAATAATCATATTTTCTCTACTTCTATTAACGATGCTTCTATGCCTAATGTTGAGTTGAACAATATTAAAAATCGCATTTCTTATTTAGATTCAACTCTTAACACATGCATTGTTAATAATAAGAAACTTATAGACTTATGTGCAAAGTCTCATGCTAACTCTTCAAAACCATGCACTCACTATGCACATATGTATAGCAAAGTTTATAAGTGTTCTATTTGCGGTCATAAAGGCCGTTTAGATAAATTTTGCTATGATGCACAAAAACTCAAAAATGCTAATATTAGTGCTCATTGTGCATCCCACCAAGTTTCTTCATCACACACACATGCACATGCATCCAAAGTTTATCATAAGCATGCTAGTGTGTATAAATGTAATTTTTATGGTAGATTTGGTCATTTGGCAAAGTTTTGTTTTAATTTAAGAAAAGGTTTAATTTTGCCAAATTCTTCAAATAAACCACGTTTGTTTAATAATGTATCATATTTGCAAAGCAATTTTAAAAGACTATCTATGTTTGCAAATGTTCCTCGTGCACAAGTTTACGGTCAACAAAATCAAATGGTCTTTTTCATTGTACTTATTATAATCGGAAATGTCATTTGTATAATTTTTACTTTGACCGTGTTCGTGCACTAAATGCGTCCAAATGGGTTCATAACCCTATGGTTTTGAGCTTTAATGATAGGTGTCATGTCCCTAGTGTAGAACCCCATAATTTTTATATGAATATATGTGAATTATTAGTAAATAAATAATTTTTTTATGATAAATAGCTTGAAGTCATTGATGTACATGATAACAAGTTATTTGAGATGATATGAGAGTATGGGTGTAGAGTTTTGTACGTTGGTTTTGCATATAAGCAAAACATGCGCAAAACTAAAATTTTCCAGATCAGTCGACACATCAGTCGACTGACTGTATCGGTCGACACATCAGTCGACTGATACGCTGATTTCCAGTTTTTTAGATTTCGGGTCTGTTTTGATTTGGTTCGGGTTTGGGTCGGGTTTAGCTGTTCATATATATCCTCCTTCACTCGAAATCACCCCTCTCATCTTCAGATCTGAGAAAACCCTAGCCCCCTCTCTCCTATCTCAAACCCTAGTTTTGTTCTTGGTGATTTGGGGAAGATCTTGGAGGATTTTCGTCGAAATCTTCACGTTGCAGCGAAGGGGAACCTCTCTCTCTCTCAGATCCAGGAGTTGTTCATCACCCCAGAGGTGAGTAACATCTCTCCCAATCTTGTCCTATTTTTTTAAATATTTTCAAATGGTTTTCATGAGTTTTGATGAGCCAAAAATGATATTTTTGTACAAAGGATTGATTTTTATAGCATATAGAGGGAAGATACGTTATTTCAGAATGTTAAAAACCCACCAACGTTTTGTGAATCGAAGATCTAGATCTGAAATGTTTTTATAAGAGATTTAACATGAGCTTTGTTTTAAAAATGATTTAAAACATAAATACACGTGTTTAGTGTTTTGTTTATGTATTGTACACGAAAGTTATGTTTCATCTTAGTTCATACATGTTAATATCAGTATTTTTCATGTTTGGGATTGATGGGGATGAGTTTAGAGAAATTTTTGGGTGAATAACAACCTGTGCAGAGTTTCTGCAGTCCATCGGTCGACTGATCAGTCGACCGATGGGCTGAAATTTCAGTCATCAGTCGACTGATCAGTCGACTGACGGAGTGATTGTGTTCTCTCAGTTCCTCAGTCGACAGATCAGTCGACTGGTGAGCTAAGGCTGTGTTGCCTGAGATTTTCGGTCGACATATGAGTCGACTGATGTCATCAGTCGACACATCAGTCGACCGATGAGAGGTTTTACAGATTCTTGATCTGTTTGAGTTGCTTTTCGGGGTCGCCTCGATGATCTGACACTAGTTTACAAATGTTATTAATTTATTTGAACATGTGAGTTGACTTTTGACACAAGTTTAGACATGTACACCGAGACGCGTGTGAGTTTAGAATATGTATATCTTTCCGCATATACTTTTCACTGTTGCACAGTTCTTGTGTTGGACTATAATCTATTTCAGTCCTCGTGTTGGACTATAATCCATTTTAGTCCTCATGTTGGACATTTGCCACTTATTTCATGTGTTTGGAAACCACGGTATCTAGTTCTTATATCGGACATATTTCTTAACCATGTATATGACTTTCTCACAGGAGTTTATGACATGACACTTATGTAGATTATGACATGATAATATGATACTCATGTAGGCTATGACATGGCACTGTATTTATGCTCTGAGATTAGTTGTATTTCTTTTATTATTGTTTCTGTACTAGAACCTCGGGTTTGGTGTTTAGGGATTTACAATTTGAGATACAAGGTATATATATGAGGGTTTCCTTGTTTGGATTATTCGCTCGACGTACCTATGCTCGTGTTGTAAATTTCTAAATATTAAAATCCTCTTTAGTAAGATCAATGATTTTAGATCTATTATGTATTATCTATATTTTCTTATACAATAAGCCCTGTTCCCTTGGGGTTGGTTATGATGTTGCTCGCTAGCACTTTGACGCTCGTTGTCCCCCCCCCCCTTTCCGGTAACGAGCCAGGCGCCCGGAGAGTCGCAGGTTGATGGCGACACACTTTAGTGTTCAGCTGTCTATTTTAGCTATGTTTTATTTTGGAGCTCCACTGTAGTTTTGTTTGACATTTGAGGACTATTTTCTAGATGTTGTAAAGGCTGTATGCCTTATTTCCTTTACTCAGACATTTTGTATTTGAGGCTTGTTGAGAACTCTAGTTTATCTACTTCAGCCATTGACTGTGTATTTCTGTATGTTGGATCATGAGATATCTATGTGGTTGTTATCATTCAATAAGTTATCACTTGTATTATCTTTTACTTTCTTTTGTACCTACACCTGTTGTTGACTCTAGTAGAGAGATGTTAATTGTGATGGTGAAACATGTTATTGCACGGTGTGGTGCATGGCAGGTTTGACATTCTTGGTTTCACCTTGAACTGTAGCCTTGTGTGAACCCAGGGGCGTCACACCTAGACTCTTAGGTACCAAGAGTAATTGGGTATCAAAACAAGTTTGATTTTAAATCAAGATTCTTAGTGTTTTTAAATTTTTTATTTCTTGGTTTTTGAAAAATGTTTTTTGAAATTTTTGTAAATGAAAACAATTTTTTTAAGTCAAATTCCTTTGTTTTCATTTTATTTGTTTTGATTTTTCATGAGAGGTTTGTGTTTAAGCAACCTCCCTGATTTGTTTTATGTTTACCGGGTGATATATGTTTATATGTGTTGATGTGGTTGCCTCTCTTGATTTCTTGTTGAAATTGATATTGGTTTGATTCATTGATTTATGATTTTATTTGAGTAATTTGTTTTCATTTGAAAACTTTTTTTTCATGATTCTCATATTTTTCTTTCTTTTTATTTCATAAATCTATTTATACATTGTTTTTATGTTTGTGTTTTGAGACACACTTTTTTATATTGATATATCTTTATGTGTCCTTATTGTCATATTCTATGTGAGTTTTGCCTAGCATGTTTTCATCTATGCTTGCTCCCATATGTTTGTCTTGGTTATCATTGCATATATTCATTAAGGCTTTTTGATAGGAGAGCTATTCCTTATTATTTGTTTCTATACTCACCATGCATATAGGTAGGGGGAGCTTTCACTTTCCTATTTCTTTTATATTCCAATTTTTGATGTTGCCAAAGGGGGAGAAATATGTGAGTATATTTATGTTTTTGAGTATAATACTTTATTGTTTATTTTATATATACTCCTTGTGTAAATTATTTGTCATCATCAAAAAGGAGGAGATTGTTGGCCTTTTTGTTTTAATGATATTTTAACAAATAATTTACAACTAATATTGTTTATCTAGTGTTTTTGTTTTTTTATTTATTCTAGACAAACAATTAGTTGGAGGATCGATGGAATCGAGCTTTTATGATCATATCCAATGGAGGTTGGAGGGATATCAAAGTGAAGCTATGCACAATTCAAGTCAAAGATTCAAGTTCAAGCTTCATCCATGTTTACCAAGACGAGCTTTATTGAAGATCAATCTTGGGTATAATGTTTATACGCTATGTGTTAATGCTTAAAGCTCAAATATTATACACATACACGTTTTCGGTTTATCGCTTTCAAGTTAAATTATTTTTTATTTATACAATAATGTGTTTATGGATTAAAGATTTTTTTACACTATTTTATATCTTTTCTCAAGTCTATTAATCTATTGGAAAGTATTTCAAAACTTGTTTGGAATAAATTTCATCAAAATCAAGTTTTGATAATTTCGTATTCTTGAATAGTTTATAAAATAAATTATATTTCACAAATAGGAAATGAAATTTAAAAAATTCCTTTTTTAACATGTTCTATTAAATGTTTATAATCATTTCTAAAAAGTATCATTTTTGGAGTTGATTTACTATACTGAATTGATTTTACAAAATCAAATGTTTTAGCAGTTTTTAGAATATGAAATATCTGTTTTAAAACATTTATTTCTCACAAATGAGTTGTGATATTTTATAAATTCTTTCTCTAACATATTCATATACATGTCTATAACCTTCCCTCATAATTTCATTATTTTTAGAGTTTATATACTATTTTTAATTTATTTTACAAAGATAGATACGTAAATTTTCAGAATGCTGGATTTTACGGTATTTTGGTCTTTTCAGTCTATAATGGCTAGTAACGGCTAGTTTTGAGTATTTTTGGTTTTTGAGGGTTTTTTAGAATTTTTCTTGGGTTCTTCTTAGCTTTGGGTTTTTCTTATATATACTCCATCATACCTCATTTAGATCAATCATCCAGTTTTATTTTGGGAATCACTCTCCTAACATCAACTTATGTTGCCGCACCATTATGTCTACAACCAACTCTATCTCCTCTTCTCGCTTCAATAGATGAGGATGAGGATCCTGCTCCCAAATCAAGATAGACACCATTGACGACTTCTATAACATCATAAGGCGATGTCTTGTGATTGTGATGGAGAGGACCGCTAACCTAAAGACTTGCTCCGCATCTTGAATAATTTTGAGACTCTTATCTCATTCTAATGTGTTTGGATAGTTTTGAGACTCTTATCTCATTCTAAAGTGATTGCTAGTCTAAAAGATATTTGAGGTGAGTTCATTGTTGAGGTGGTTGAATGGCAAGAATTGTGAGTGTCGGGTGCTAAATGTCTTGCACAAGGCCTTCATGATCAGTTATCTGCTGATATCCAAGGTCAAGGAGCTAAGGTTCAGGAGAAGATCAAAGTATGCACCCAAGCTATTAGTGATCTAAAGGCTTAGATGGAGAATGTCTATTGCACTACCTATCATCATGAAGTGGATGTCAAGATAACATGACAATTGGCCCAGCGTGCTAATGAGCACCTGTAGTGTTTGCAGTCCATGCTTGAAAAGATGTCAAAGTATTTGCACGAACTTCAAGTGGAGGCATAGTCCCTTGTTGAGGAGGATTTCCAAATCCAAAATGAGATTGCATTAAAGGAGAAGGAGATTGCGGAGGCTCAATCTAAAATTGATAAGCTTGCTAATATGAGCAACACGACTCTCCATTAATGCATTCAAGAATCAGCGATGAAGGGCTTCAAGGATGAATCGTTCACCCATGAGAAGGAGCTATAAGCCATTATTGAGCAATGACATTATAGGGGTTAGGGGGTTTGTAATTTTGGTCTTGTTCTTTTCTTTTTGCTTCTTTTTTTCCTCTTCTTTTTTATATTATTCATCGTTTGTATGCAACACAACTTTGCTTTTGATATTATTAATAAAAACACTTATATTTGTTGTGGGTATGATATTTGATTATTGTCATATTATCTTACAATACTTCAACAACAATTCATCCGATACAATTTCACTACAAAAGAATGACTCGAGTCACCCAAACACTCCTAAACTCACTATCTGACAAAATACCGAACACCCGGAGGATTTTACATCTTTTTGTAATGTAGGTAATCTGGAGTAGTACTTCCTCAAGTGTTGGCCATTGATCGCGAATATCTGAAAATTTTCCTTCTCATCAATGAGAAAATAGGCGTCATTCAAATAGACAGACTCTATTATGAATGACCCTTTCCGTTTCTCATTGAATTCCTCTGTGAACTGTCTGTTGGGATTATTGGTCATCGCATGGTCATGAGCATGTTGTCTTTTTGGATTGTTGACTTTCGTATTGAATGCCTAGGAGAGTATTGCTTGATAGAGCTTAATGTGTGTTGAGCGGCCAAGTGGTTTTTGTCTAATGCTTCTACCTCCTAAAGGTTAAGGTTAGCATTGTTCTCGATGGTCATTTATGTTGCCAATGCAGTGCGAAGTGATGGGATTTAGGTTTCCAGCGAGATGACAGCTTCACACCCATACACCATGACGAACAGTGTATACTCTACCGGATTCCAGACAATGGTGTGATAAGCTTATATGCATACCCCATTTCTCATCCCAATCATGTTTGTTCCCTGAGATGAATTTCTTCATTATCATGATGATGGTCTTATTGAAGGCCTCTCCTAACTTTTAACTAACACAATGTAAGGTGTGAAGGCTACATCTTCAATTAGGAACTTATTGCAGAATTGCCCATATGCATGACTAAGGAAATAAAGTCTGTTATTGTGGACTATCCATTTGTGTATGCTTAAATGGTATATTGACATGGTGTGTAAAGAAACTGACAACATTTCTAAGTAAACTTGTTGAAGGGCCGCTAATTTCAAGAAGTAATCAGTTATAGTTAGAATGAATCTGTGTCCTCCAGTGGTCAGATGGAGATATTTTGGTGCTCGGTATGACACATATATTTTTTTTAATTTAACGACATTTTTTTGTTAATTTCACAAACATAAACAAACAATTTCACAATTTTAATTTAACGATATTTTTTTTGTCTTGTTAATTAGATTAGGATATTTCGTTTCTCGTGAAATTGTTATGCATAATGCACCCTGGGTGCTCTAACTGGAATAGCTACCCATAAAATCTTTAAAATTTTATAATGATTTTTATAATTCAACTTTTGGTGTTTAAATTCTTTTCTAAACTTCTAAAGTTTAAGAATTAAATTTCTAAATCCAAAAACAACTATATTATGAAGTCTAGTGGGCTGGACATCAGAAATTTCTAAAATATCTGAAGAAAAATAGTAAAAACATATGACATTTTCCCAGAATTTTAAAGATTTTTATTAATTTTAAATAAAATTTTGATTTAAAAATAGCTTTCTTCAATTTTTAAAATTAAATTAAATAAAAACCCTTACTTACAGATTTGCCCCGAGGTTTTAAGAAACCCTAGGGGTCTGATCCAGGTGGTAGTGGCGGCGATGCTGCCCAGATGTGTCAACCCAACCCCATGTCAGGGTTCAACCACGAACACCGCCTGTGTTTCCGCCGACGACAGTACTAGCTAACCCAGCACTGTAGTCGCACACTATAGCCGCTGATTCTTTTTTTTGAAAGAAAGCCCCGTCATCAATGCCCAGCGCAAGCAATGGCAGGCCTCCGGTGCCTAGCACCGGAGCAACAACCCACGGATCCCCCCACCACCGCCAGCGCCCTTGGCACCGGCGGTGGCCAATATAGGTTTTTTTTTTCTTTTTTTTTTTGTTTTTTCAAAGAGATCACCTGCACTTGGGTGTCGGAGATGGTGGGGTGCTGGGACTCCAGGGCCTCTAGCGTCGGGGCCCCCAACCTTTGGTTCCACCACCGTCAGCACCTTAGAGTCGACGACGATGAGATCTACGGTTTTCAAATTTTTTTAATTTTAATTTTCATAAAATAGAAAAAAATGTTTCAAAACTTCTAAAAAAATTTAATTTTTTTAGATCTCAAAAAAATGTAAGAAATCCTTGATTTATTAATAATTGTCCACTGGTTCATAAAAGTTAGATTTTTAATGTAGATATGACATCCCGGTGTCAAAATTAGATTTTTACATCAAACGATTAATTTTTAATAAAAATAAATCTTTTCATAAATAAAAATCCTAAATTTCTATTCCAGGAACCAACATCACTATCAAGAAACTTCAGATCTAATGCAATAATATACAAAATAAAATATATACAAAAATGCAATTAGATCTAAACCATAAAAACAAGATAAGATGCGAACCCTAATCTCGCTCTGACACCAATGTAAATCGTGTATAATCATGCATAAAGATAAATAATTCTTTTGTTTAGAGATTACGTTTTCCGAATGTAATCTCGGCCTGAGCCGGCTTAGTATCCACCAACTCAATTGGGTAGACCGCACCGTTACTAACAATAATAAACACTTTAAAAAGTAAAATTAGTTGGACACACGGGGGATTTGTCATGTACGTTGTCTTTTCCTTCTCAGCATGCGTGCGCGCGCTCTGGTGCTGGAATCACAAACGCATCCTCCCAAATTAAAAACACAAGAAATTCAAGGGCAGGGTGGGTTTGGTGAACGAAAGAGGCTAAAAAAGAGGTTCCCTTCGCCTGCAACTTTCCTTTTAGCCCGGAACCCCTTTGCTACTCGACAAACATCTGCTTCATCACTTTATAAATAGGAGGTGTCCCTAGTTCTTTGGTACCAACTCTAGCTATTATTCACTACGGATCGTTCACCAATCTCAGGTTTTGTATCCTTTTTTTTTTTTTTTTGTCTTCATTAATTCTACGGGGGCATTTTTGCAAACACTAGTTACAGTTCTCTTAATTCTCTTAATTATCTCACCTTGATGTAACCTCTTTTTCCCCCCCCATGAAGCAGAAGGTAAAGAAATGGCTGTTGATCTCAGTATTCCAGTTTACTCCGCGAGCCAGGTATACGTATGTGGATTAAAATTAGTTGTTTTGACTTGAGTCAAATTGATTTTGGAACTGATCGAACTGAACTATGACCCAAAAATATAGCCTCACTTTACTGGATGTTTTGGTTTCTGATGCAACTATGACTTGATGCGCTAGGTGCTCGAAAAGTTGCAAGGGAAATGGGACTCAGGAAAGAAGCAACCCTACCCAGCAATGTATTCGAGCTTCTTTGGTGGGATTACCCTTGATCCGGCAATGATGAGTATTCCCATCGATGATCACATGGTTCATAGAGGCCATGGTGTTTTTGATACTGCCATGCTCATGGATGGGTGGGCACATTTCCTTTACCATTTAAGTTTTTGATGTTTCCCGTTCACTTCAATCCACAATTTTACGCAGTATTAACTTCGCTGCTGAAATACTAAACTCAGTACTGTATAATATTTTAGTCATGTCCTTCTTCCTGTGCATGATATAGCGAGATATTTTACAGGAAAGTGGAGAAGATATATAATGGTGTTCAAATCATGTTTGTATAGTGATGAAAAAAAAATCCCAAATATACATCTATAGTTTTGGCATTTACACAAAGTATAGTCTTTCATTTTCGCAGATATGTTCAAGTAATGATATTTTTATGAGCAATTAAATTACCCATGACTTTTCTCATATTACTCTTGCAATTTGTTACTTCTTGACATGTCTAAGAGTGCGCGAAACATAGAAGAGGTAAGGAAACAGTGGATAGGGGAGAATATCACCTGATTTGTAAGAACTTTTGCCTCTAAAGGTTATAACAAGTAATAAGAATGTCCAAGTTTGAACTAAATGTAACTATTGCACTGCCTCAACTTTTTTGCTCAAATCCATATATCCCCATCATTCATTTGCTAAATTGTAATTTGCGATTAGTATCTAAATTGCTTGAGAGTTCTTCTATATCGAACTTCTTCCAGAATCATCACATAATTTCTGGATAACTTTCCCTTTTCCATCTTCTTCTTCTTCTTTTTCCCCTCCCTTCTCTTTCCTAATGAGAATTAATTTATATTTTTGTACAAATCAATTATGTGATCCATGCTGGATGGGTCATGTGTTTTTCTATCATCTTCATGAATCCTTTTCAAATTTGACAACTATGATTACCCTTCATTATCTCATCCTAACCTGTATTGGTAATATATTTTACTCTTGAGAATCATTTTCTTCTCATTTGATCAACCATGCATTAGAGGTATGTTATTCACACAACTCAGTTGATGGTTATCTTCCGTGCTTTTTTTGTTTTCATGACCTTCTTATAGACTGCATAGATTTTCCATATAAACATCAATCCATGTAAATTGACTTAATGAAGATTCAGTTCTGTTTCATTACATAACTGAATAACCTTGAATATTCAGCATACTTAGAAAAGGAAGCATGGAGTAGATAGAAATTTAAGGTATCTGCCAATTATTTTTTATAAAGTTAACAAAGGATAGATGACATGAATGAGCAAAAGGAAGTCGTATACTAATGAGATTTCTAACTTTTACCTCAAGTGTTGACCATGATTATTTCTCAAACTCATGCAAAAGTATCTTTCCAATCATCAGTTTGGGATTTAAGGCTTTTAAGCTCTTGTATCCTTTTACCAGTTTGCTGCATTATGGTGCTGCTAGGATATCAAGTGCTTCATAGATGCAGATAACAATTGCATACATTTTCCACTTCTTCACGTCTTTCATGCTCCAGTTCTTTAGAGTTAATGATAGTGTTACAGCTGAAACTCAACCATTATGTTTAAAGCACATTGCTGTTTTTTAAGTGCTCTGTTTGAGAATTTAGAATAAGAAACTAAAACTACAGTCTACATAATTACACAACAGATAAACACTACAGAGTTTGGCCCTGTGTTTCACTTCATTGGCAATGAAACTAACTCAAACTATAACCTAGAGGATTGGATGCATTAGATATACAAGGCTATCACTTTGTGCAATGTCTTATTTTTTTAATTTAAATTTTTACAGGGGAAGCAATAGCATACCTATAAAATCCATCTCTCTGTCACTATACTTATATTTCTCTCTCTTTTACATACATACTACAGATACTTATATGAGCTAGACACCCATCTCGACCGGTTCTTGAGGTCAGCTGCAAAAGCGAAAATATCGTCCCCCTTCCCTTGTGAAACTCTGAAAACCATACTTATCCAGATGACGGCAGCATCAAAATGCAAGAAAGGCTCAATCAGATACTGGCTGAGCGCAGGGCCTGGAAACTTCTTGCTATCACCAGCAGGCTGTCCTGCGCCTACATTCTATGCGGTGGTCATCGATGATGGCTTTTCTCAATGCAAGGAAGGAGTGAAGGTCATCACATCCACTGTTCCCATGAAACCTCCTCTCTTTGCAACAATGAAGAGTGTCAACTACCTTCCTAATGTCCTCTCAGTGATGGAAGCTGAAGAGAAGGGCGCCTTTTCCTCTATATGGGCTGATGAGCAAGGCTACGTTGCTGAGGGTCCTAATGTCAATGTTGCATTCATAAGCAAAGACAAGGAGCTTCTTCTCCCCTCGTTTGATAAAATCCTCAGCGGCTGCACGGCCAAGAGGCTTCTCGCTCTGGCACCTAAATTGGTTGAGAAGGGCCTACTGAAAAGTGTGGGAACTGGAGACATTACTATTGAAGAAGCGAAGAAGTCTGCTGAAATGATGTACGTAGGAAGTGGACTTCCTTTATTACCTATAATTGAGTGGGATGATCACCCAGTTGGGGATGGTAATTACTTTCTTTACTTTTCTAGTTTAATCGTTATCTAATTAGCTTCCCGTTGAATGCGTTCTTTATGGAGCTTGGCTTCGTAAAAATTTTATGAAATTTTTTTAACCAGTTATACACCTGATGTCGACACTCTCATGTTATTGCCAAATTCATGGCTCATGAAACTATAGATAAGAGAGGATAATATTAGAATCTACGATTAAGAGCTAACCTTGAACCCTCTGCATTTCTAATTTATTTTTTTTATTTTGACTGTAGGACGGGTTGGGGAACTGACACTGGCCCTCTCTGATCTTCTATGGGAGGATATGACTTCTGGGCCGGGACTGCAGAGGGTTTGCGTGCCTTATGCTGAGTGAGCAAGGTGAATTACAGGAAGCTAAGCATCTGGGAGAATTCGCCATTGTAATATGGTACTTAAAACTTATTGGACACCTAATTAAATCTTAGTCTCCTTTTCTTTGTCGCGGTCATTCAGTTTATGATTTTGTCATGCCAAATTGTTCCCGTGTACTATGTATGTCTTGTTCTGCCTGCTCCTTTGTGTAGTTTGTGTGTCAATGTATTAGTCTTCCGTTACGAGTGAATTATGTGCTTCGAGCTTGAACAAAGATGTTAAGTCTGATCTGTTTTGCTTTTGCTCTCCCTCAGTCTGTGTAATAGCTGGATACACAGACCACTTTCTGTGATTGTGTCAATTAGTACTTATGCTTGTTAGTTGCTGCATACTCGATAACTGCTGACGGAGAGGTGAAACTCTCCATCCAACTCACTTAGAGGCTCAAAAGCATTGATCAGCTGTTTAACCGAGCAACAGCCCACCTGCTAAGCCGACTGCATCGATTACGACCGTGAGAAGTTATGGTGTCTGTTTTGAGTAACATGAGAAGCTACAGTGTCATTGAATGGACTCGAATCATTGTTTCTTGTGGAACAAATAAAAGTCACATTCGTATTTGGTAAATTAGTAAGTCTTATTATATAAGGCTTCTAAAGAGAATGATAACCTGCAATGTTCAAAATGAATGCTGAGAAGAGAGGGGATTAGGTATTAAAGAATGAAGTCGATCGATTGTTGTGCAATTATTGCGGCAATTACTTTGACGAGGCAAAATGATCTCAAAGCCCATTTCTAGGGAGGAATCTCAATTGTCTGCCTACATGGGCCTATGGCCCAACAGTTACTGTACCTATAATCTATACAGTACCTATAATATATATCTATACATGAATTGCTAAAACTTTTAAGGGAAAATTGCTTTAAGGCCCCAAATTTATATTTTCAATATGCTTTAGCCCCCCCAACTTTCAAACATGTGCTGCAGCCCCACCTTTTTGAAAAAATTATTAAAAGCCCCTCTCCCCAAGTTCCTATGCAAACTTTATACATAATCCCTATTTTACCCTCCCCTACACACCCCTCCTCCTCCGTTCCCCCTCTGCCCCCGCCCCGCCTCCCTCCCCTCCCCTCCCCCTACACCTCCTCCCCCCCGCCTCCCTCCCCTCCCCCTATACCCCCC
>BQKN01066568.1:133611-178698 GCA_022839385.1 Asparagus kiusianus
ATGCACCTCCCTCCTCCTCCCTCGGTCCCCCTTTGCCCCTTCCCCGCACCGCCGCCAGCGCGTCCCGAGGAACTTCGTGTGGGCACATTTATGTTAACTCTTTTTCTGTAACATGTTAACTCTTTCCCGTAACATGTTAACTCTTTTCTATTAACTGTTAACTCTTTTCTGTAACATGTTAACTCTTACAGCTAACATGTTAGTTGTAAGAGTTAACATGTTAGCTGTTAGAGTTAACATGTTAGATGTAAGAGTTAACATATTAGCTGTAAGAATTAACATGTTATCTGTAAGAGTTAACATGTTACAGTAAAAAGTTAACATTTTACAGAAAAAAATTAACATGTTACAGAAAAGAGTTAACATTTTACCGAAAAGAGTTAACATGTTACGGAAAAGAGTTAACATTTTACAGTAAAGAGTTAACATCCACTGACATAAGAAAGAGGAGGGTAAATTCGGGATTTAAATCAGCTGATATGTCTAATCATGAGCTGGCATGTCTAATCAAGTGCTGAAATGAGCTGGAATCATGATAGAGGGGCTTGGCCATATTTTTTTCAAAAAGGAGGGGCTAAAGAACATTAAAAAAAGTTGGGGGGGGCTAGAGCATATTGAAAATATAAATTTGGGGCCTTAAAGCAATTTTCCCTTATATTTCTTTTTCCGCTATCTTCAATTTTAATAAATTCTAACTACGCCATCATCTATAACTAATCTTTTATTAAATAAATATAATCTCTTATTAATTATGCACCTTCTCTCATTCCTAAATAATTATAATTATCAATAATATTATAATTATTAATTGTTTAAAAATTATAAAATAAAATAATTTATAAATTAAGTATATCTATATTAATAATTATTTATGAATTATTAATAAAATAATTACGATAATAGCATAAATAGAATAATGTATTACTAAATATTATTAAGAATTATATTGTAATTCAATGAGCAATATAATAAATATAATATATTTTTTAATAGCATAAATAGTGTAATATCACATAAAATATAAATTACATTATTTATTTAGTATTATATTATTGAATAGATTAAATAATTAATTTAATATTATTTTAAGAGTATTTTCTTAAAGATTATTACATAATAATGAATAATCTATACTTAGTAAAGATTGCAAACTAACCTTTTTTACAAAAAATTATTTAATATTAATAATAGTACATTAATTATTAGCGATAGTATAATAAAATTTTTAAAATTATTTATAGTACTAAATTATTTAAGAGCATAATTAAAAAATTAAATTAGATAAATATTTTATAGTATATAAACAATATGCTTATTTTAATAGTATTACTTAAGCTAAGAATAATAATATTAAATAAGGTAAATTATTGTAAGACCCCATGAACTTTCAACATTTTACATGGAATAGACCCTATGAACTTTTGAAATAACACTAAACACCTAATCACTTTTGTAGAAAACCCTTAATATATTTTAGATAAATTGCACCAAGCCCACAGTCACTTTCAAAATGCCTTTTTATGCTATTTTTCCCCTAATTTATAGGGGTTATCTGAAAATTTTAAGAAGTTGTTGGGGGTCTTCTTTGAAACAGAAAAGTAATTAGGGTTTTAATGCAATTTTGAAAGTTCATATGAGCTAAAAGTTCTTAATTGTTTAGTATAATTTACACTATTAAATAATTATATTGAGAAGCAACTATTGTAATATGTTGTAAGTATCAAGTGTAACTATCCAAGGAACATCGGGAATAAGCTTGCAATATTAATGTAGCTTAGTTGATTTAGATTTAAGTCAATAACTTTTAAGTTGGAGGGGCACATTTAAGAGAAATTATAGAATTGACAATTTTATGCAAGAACAATTTTAAATTTGGGGACTTATTTAAAAAAAAGTTAACACTAGGCGATCATTATAAAGAGAACATTCAATTACAATAACTACACAATAATAATTAATTTGTATATTTCTTTTTACGCAATTTTATTATATAACATTATTTATTAACACAGTTTTACTATTCAATAAATAATTTAAAACTTGAAACATGTACTTTCACGTGCAAAGCACGTGCATTATACCAGTAATTGTAAAAGGCCACAATTTTCGTTGGCTTGTTACTGTTTGCAATGCTCTCTTATTCAAACTTCTTCGAAATTTTCCATTTGTCATTTTTATTTAGAAAGTCGCATTTAATAAAAAAAATAGATGGGCAAACAAACCCCCATTCAACAAACCAAGAAACCCCCCATCATGGCAAGGGGTTAAATAAGAGGTTAAGGGGGTTTAACCTTTCATTCGCCTGCCAAACAGAAAAAAAGCCCCAGCTTAACAAACACGCACGTGACCTGAACAGCCTACTTATGTAAAACCCCAAAATTTGAATATTTTATGATAAATAATAATAAATATGTTATATATTTATAAATAACATATTATGATGTTTGAGTATTCTAGGAATTGGTTTGAGATCAATTCAGTGTATATATGTATATATATAAGAGCAAATGCACAATTCATGCTCGATGTATAAATCTGAAAATTTATGACCATCGAAAAAATTTTATATTTTTATTATAGATGTAGTTGGAATTTAGAAAAACTTAAAAGATAAAAGCTGTAGGTATCTTCAAGAGCTTTCCAACAAGTCTTAGATCATCTCATTCCAAGGTCAGACTTGAAAGTTATGGCCAAAATACCGAAGGTCATTTTCCTAGTCAGATTAGGATTCCTGGTTCGGGTCAAACGGGTTTATTTTGGGTTTGCATATATATAAACATGTGTTTTCATGAAAATTAACGTCCTTACATCAGAGTTTCAAACCCTAGCATCCCCTCTTCCTCTCTCTGAATCCCTAGCCCTAAAGTTGAGAGTTTTGAGAGCTTTGTGAAACAAATATCGACGAAAGGGCGAGATCATCGACGTGTGACGAGGGAGAACGGGTGCTTTGTGCTCATGGTTTGCTTGCTGTTTATTTCAGAGGCTTAGAACGACGTCTAAGGTAAGATTATCTTTATCCAAACCCTTCCCCATAGTTAAATAACTAGTTAGATGTTTAATATGATGTTGAATATGTGTTTTCATGCTTGAATCTTAACATGATGTGATAAAAGTTAAATTTTTTTATGTTAAAATATAAACCAATGCTAGATTAGTAATTTTTTTCTTGCTGTTTATGATAGTATCATGATCATGATCATTAGGGTTTTTCATAATTTTATTTATATATGAGAAATTTAAGTGGTGTACTAAATAAATATTTTCTACAGAAAATTGTAGCAATTGTATTATGTTTAACTAAGATTTATAAATAGAAAATAAACAACAAATTTAACCAAACTAATGCCAAATGAAAGATATATGTATCTAGTTTCTAAAACAGAAAACCATTCTTAAAAAGAGTTTGTATAGAGAAACATATGTTATATTTACTAACAGCATGTCCTGCAGAAAAACGGCTGCATATATATAATGTTTAACTAGAGATTGGGATAACAAATGAACTCCAAACTGAACCAAACTTATGTCATTTGAAATATGTGTGAATCTAGTTTTCAAAACAGAAAACCATTTATAAAAATAGTTTTTCTATAGAAAGATATGTTTGTTTTTCTAACAGATATCACATCTATTTTTCCTGCTCGTTTTGTGGAGCTGTGTTGCGCTGTTTTGAGGTACGTTCGCGGAGTTTTGAGCCGCTTGATATTATACGTATACTCATGAATATGTTATGTTATACATTTAAGAATCCTAATAAGATTATATTAAATTTTGATTTGATCATATTGAATTAGATATAGTTCATATACATGTTGGATGTCGTTGATGAGCACAGCTCAGTACTGTATAGGATGGTGCGTCGACACGCCAGATATACACGGTTTATACATGAGGTAACTATCATTGATGAGCATAGCTCAGTATTATATGAGATAGTGCATCGACATGCTAGAGGTACAAATATTTATATGAGGTGGATATCGTTGATGAGCTCAGTTCAGTACTACATGAGGTAGTGCGTTGATATTCCACATGTACAGGCCATTGAGTCGGATTTTAGGAGGCTTGATCTAGCCGTCCGTCCCGCACTAGGGTGCGATGAGGCTCATGAGCCGTATTTCTAGGATGCCTATTTGGTAGTCCGTCCCACACTCATGTTATGCACTGAGATCGCGATGAGACTAATGAGCCGTGTACACAGTTCAGGATACCTACAGGGTAGTCCGTTGTACTGAGATAATTACTTGATAGCCTAAGTATGGCAGATGCCGATTATGAATACGACCTATCATTGAACTATATAACTATGATACGTTACTTTTGAAAGTATACAAAATTATGTGTTGGTATTTTATTCTATCTCCCCAGTGATAGTTGAAGATATTATAAATACGATGTGTTGATATCTTATTTCTTTTACTGTCTTTTTACTTCTTAGTTGGGATCAATGATTAGAGATTCACAATTTGAGACTTATGGTGAGGGTTTCCTTGTTTGGATTATTTCGCTCGACGTACCAGTCTCGTGTTTTGGATTTCTAATTATTGGTTTCATTAGATTGTCTTTTCTTAGTTCGGTATTAATCTTTAGATATCTACAATTTGAGGCTTATGGTATATACATGAGAGTTTCATTGTTTAGATTATTTCGCTCGACGTACTACGTCTCGTTTTGTAGGTGTCTGAATATTAATTCCGCTAGATACGGGGAAAATGATATAGGTAGACTATGCTTAATAGATAGAGCCTCCACTCCATCCTAGCAGCCCTTCCCCTGGGGGCGGATGGGGATAATCTTGCTGTAGCGCTTTGACGCTCTTGTTATTATTATTTTCTTTTAAATTTCTTTTCAGGTAGTTCGGTGTTTCGGAGAGCCGCAGGGTGACGGAGTTCTGGCATAGTCGCCGTCGCATATTTTTACTTGTAGAGACTCCACTGTATTTTTAAGTTTTATCCAGACATTAGAGTTTCATATTCATATTGTAAAGGTAGTGTGCCTTAGTGCGATTTTTAGTTGATTCATGTTGAGATATTTTCATTATTCAGATATCAGATATATTATAGTTGAGACATGATTCTTTTTATTTATGAGATATCTCTTCTATATCATGTCTATTACATTTATTCCCTTTATTTTGCCTGTTTGTACCTACACTTCTATTTGGTTGTACTAGAGGATATTACTGTGATTGGTGAAACATGTTTATGCACAATGTGGGTGCATGACAGGTTTGACATCTCTGGTTTCACCTTGGACTGTAGCCTTATGTAAACCCAGGGGCGTCACAGTTGGTATCAGAGCTCTAGTTCCAGTATCCTTAGGATCATCCTGTTTTGAGTCGTGGAGCTAGGATAGAGTTTCGTAGGATTAATGTATAGAATCCGTAAGGATTTCCTAGTATGAGTGAGGACGATATATGCATATATCTCAAAAATTAAGATTTTTTTATGACAATTATTTTATGTTGATTGAAGGTATTTGCGTGAATACTATGTGTTATGAATTCGTATTGTGATACGTTATATATATGAAATTTTGCTATCTCACTTACTGTAAAAATTAAGCTCTCCTTTTGATATTATAAATATCGAAACAAGGATGTGGTCGAGGTAAAACTCGTACCTGGAGAGCTGGGCATGAAGAGCCGAGCTACAGCAGGCTCCACAGTATTTGATCGACTTCATGGCATCGTTAGCAGCAAGATCTTACAACAATCGAGGAGCAAGAAGTGTATCTGTTTCCGTCAGCAACACCACTTTTAAGAGATTCACCACCGGTTGTACCCATCGTGAAAGTAAAGATGAAATACCAATGAGTATACCACCACCACAATCATTTGTTGATAGAGCCGCAGAGTAGGAGATTTAACTCTGAAAGGATAAGAAAAATACCAGACAGTATGAGCACTAAAATTTCAAGGCACACCAGTTTCAATTGTAACCTATAAGGGAAAGAGTATATGAAAGTTTCTTGAACATCGGCTAGGAACCAAGCAGAAGTCAAATATATATTCAGCATTGAGGACCATCGCTGGAGGATAGCAACAACATCTAGATTTTTGACGAGACAGCAATTATCACCTATTTGGGAGAATTTAGGTCATTTCTTCATCAAACAATTAGCGCTAGTCTAAGTGAAGCAGGGAGATATACCCATAGTGAAGGAAGAAATCAAAATCCAGAATAGTGACAATGACAATGGCAAGAGAACCATTGCGGAAATCTAGAGAAACATAACAACGGGAGAATGATTTTACCCCAGCAACAAGGATAAGATAAGAAAGGAGCACAATATGATTAGAGAGCGCCGGAGTAGCGCAGAGATTCGGAGAAACATGTTACAATCACAACAAGGTCGAACAAATAGTGAAAGACTTGTTGTAGTTCACAGCAGGAAGCTAGCATGATAAAGGTCGCAGTCGGCAATCTCAGAGTTGTAATTTCGGCCAGCAGTGAGGAAATAGAAGTACTACTTGTTAATCCGAAGATTTAGGGGCCAACAGGTTAGATTTGCATTATCCAGGAAAATTTGCACTATCCAGCAAAGTCTATTCAGCTGTACCGCATGATCAGGGTACGAGCGGAGCTTTATTCGTGATTTCTTTTTCAGTTCGGATCTAGTTTGATTTATGAAATTTGTTTATCTCTTATCCTTCATACCTTTGTAGATGGGTGTCAGCTTGTAGCATTCCTTAGATTTTCCATTGTCAGTACCTACCCCTCTAGGGGGGTGTCCCTTCCATCTGTAGGAGATGTGTCATCAAACTAGATGAGTATGAGTTAGACATCGAGTTGATCGTGTTATCGATGTTAAATTTTTGGGTACAGATTGGTTATCTTCCTACCATGATAGTATTGACTGCTTTGCGTAGACGGTCAATTTACGAGCGTCCGATGGGTCCGAGATAATTGTAGCAACCTCCCAGGGTAACCATTTTGCGGAGTCATTTCTGGCGTACATCGAGGAGGTGATGTGATGGGATCAGAGTATTGATTTATTGGAGACTAGAGTTATCTCAGAGTATCAGGATGTCTTTCAGGACATACCTGGATTACCTCCTGTGTGAGAGGTTGAGTTCTGTATTGAGTTACAGCCAGGCACAGCCCCGATATCCCGCGCACCCTATCGCATAGCACCAGCTGAGATGAGGGAGCTTCAGACCTAGTTGGACGAGTTGTTAGCTCAGGGTTTTATTCATCGGAGTTATTCTCCGTGGGGACTGCCAGTTCTCTTCGTGAAGAAGAAGAACGATAGTATACGTTTGTGTATTGATTATAAAGAGTTGAACAAGATCACTATCCGGAATATGTACCCATTACCTAGGATTTATGACTTGTTCGATCAGCTGCGTGAAGCGCATGTTTTGTGAAGGCTGATCTTCATTTTGGGTTATTGTAGTTACGAGTTCGGGAGAGGGATTTTCCCAAAGCTGTGTTTTCCTGATTCGATATGAATCTTTTGAGTTTCTGGTCATACCATTTGGGTTGACCAATGCACCCGCTGTATTCATGGATTTGATGAACCGGGTTTTCCGTCCCTTCTTGGATCAGTTCGTGATAGTTTTTATCGACGACGTCCTCATTTATTCGAGATTAGAGGTAGAGCACGAGCAGCATCTCCGGTTAGCTTTGTAGACTCTACAGGAGCATCAGTTATATGTCAAGTTCAGCGAATGTGAGTTTTGACTTTCAGAAATCAAATTTCTCGGTCACGTCATCAACAGAAAGGGCATAGCAATAGATCCGGCTAAGATTTCAGCAGTTCTTGATTTAGAATCCGCCGAAGATGGAGATAGAGATTCATAGCTTTTTGGGTTTACCCGGCTATTATTGGAAGTTTATCTAGGACTTCTTGAAGATTTCGACATCATTTACACGCCTTACGAAGAAGAGTATATAGTTCATTTGGAGCATGGAGTACCAGAATGCCTTTGATACCTTGAAGGCTAAATTATCTACAGCGCCAATTTTAACTATTCCGAGCAACGACAAGATATTTGTGGTCTACACAAATACATCATTGGCAGAGTTAGGAGACGTTTTGATGAAGACTCAGAGAGTAGTAACATATGTCTCGCAGCAATTGAGAGTACATGAGCAGATCTATTTCCACTTATGACTTGGAGTTAGCAGCAATGATATTTGCACTGAAGTCATGGAGACTTTACTTATATGAAGTACAGTTTGAATTATTCATAGACATCAGAGTCTTAAGTATCTTTTCTCTCAGAAGGAACTCAATCAGAGACAAAGGAGGTGAATTGAGTTTATCAAGGACTACGAGTCCGTGATTCAGTATCATCTGGGGAAGGAAAATGTCGGAGCAGATGACTTGAGTAAGAAACGTCAACATCAGGTTTCGGCTTAGAGGTGCTCGTTGTATTGAGATATTCTCACCCTTAGCCAGTGTGATTTTAGACATGAGATTGGTAGAACCAGTGTATTGTAGGGAGCTGTGTCAGTGCAGCCAGCTTGTAGTGTCAGAGTTATCAGAACTCAGTTAGAAAACTATTGAATTCAGATCCAAAAGGAGGAAATTTACAAAGAGCCTAAGACTGATTGGACCGTTGGAGCAGATAGAAGTCTACAGATGAAGGACAGGTTGGTTATGACAGCCAATGCAGAGCTTAAGAGGGAGTCGCTAGATGAAGCACATCGTACTCGGTACATAGTGCATCCAGAGACCTCTAAGATGTAAAAGGATCTAAAGAGACACTCTTGGATGGAGTGATATGCGTATGAAGATTTCAGAGTATGTAGCTAAGTATCTTACCTGTCAGTGAGTAAAGGTGAAACATCAGAGACCGACAAGAACACATCAGCCTTTACCCATTTCGGAGTAGAAGTGGATGGACATTTCTATGGACTTTATTGTAGGGTTATCTAAGTCGAAGAAAGAGAATGATTCGGTTTGGGGTGATAGTTGATAGACTGATAAAGTCAGCACATTTTATTCTAGGGAGGATATTTATTCAGGAGACTATTCAACTTCGTGGAGTTCTAGATACGACAGTATCAAATTGAGACGGATTGTCAGACGGAGAGAGTAAATTAGATGTTGGAAAACAAATTGCGAGCTTGTGTTATTTGATTTTCAAGGTAGCTGGGAGGATCATATTTCATTGATAGAGTTCGTTTAGAACAATAATTATCAAGTGACAATCGGTATGACCCCGTATGAAGTATCGTACGAGAGGCCTTACAGATCGCCTATATGTTGGGTAGAGCCGGAGAAGAGTTTAATGCTTGGTCCAGAGCTTATGAGACAGATTACAGAGGAAGTAACATTGACCAGAGATCGGATTCTAGCCGTTTAGAGTCAGCAAAAGAGCTATGCTAATAAGAGATGAAAACCCTTGGAGTTTCAGATTAGAGATTCGGTTAGGTTGAAGGTATCGCATGTGAAAGATGTTTAGCAATTCGAGAGACAGAAAAAGCTTACGCCGAGATACATTGGACCGTATCAGATTTTGGAGAGCATTGAAGCTGTGTCACACATACTAGATCTTCCAGCATCGATGTCTAGTATACACAATGCATTTCATATCTATGCTTAGGAAGCACTTTCATGATGTAGAGCAGCAGCGAATGATGAACGCACTGAAGATTTAGCTTTAGAATGATCTGACTACGATTGAAATCCAAGTTTATATGCTTACTAGAGAAGACAAGAAATTTAGAAATAAGATGTTTTCCCTTTGTGACAATTCAGCGAAACCGGAAAGGAGTTGAGGAGGTTTCTTGGGAGCGCGAGGAGGGTATACATCGCGACTACCCACACCTGTTTGATCTAGTAAATTAAATTTTTGTATGACTTGTTTATGGCTTATGGTTGCATGTATGGCGATGTTTATACTTAACACTAAAATGAGAGTATTACCACTTATCTCCTAAGTACTTGGAACATATGGTATATATATGAGGGGTTCCTTGTTTGGATTTTTCGCTCGATGTACTTGATCCATTTAGTTAGGTGTTAAGTGGGGGTATTTACATTTTAGATGGTTAAGTATAGACATCGAAGATGATTTTCGGGAGCGCAAATATGTTATGTCGCGCGACTTCCTACACCTATTGAGGAAGTGGATTGATTTATGTGTGCGATTATTTGTGTGGTTATATTTAGATTTAACGCTAGAATGAGGATATTTCTGCTTAATTCTTAATCTTTTGGAACACATGGTATATATATGGGGGGTTTCTTGTTTAGATTTTTCGCCTGACGTACTAGATCCATTCGATTAAGGGTTGAGTGAGAATATAGTCATCCTGGATTGTTAAATATAAATATCCCTATATGCTTATCAAGAGTAAATATTCGGAGATGTTTATGTTTGCGGGTTAAATTAGACCCTCTATGTGCTTTTCTAGTATTAATATTTCCTTAAGTATGATTTCTGAATTTCGAGGACGAAATTCTTTTAAGGGGGGAAGAATGTAAAACCCTAAAATTTGAATATTTTGTGATAAATAATAATAAATATGTTATATATTTATAAATAACATATTATGATGTTTGAGTATGCTAGGAATTGGTTTGAGATCAATTCAATGTATATATGTATATATAAGAGCAAATGCACAATTCATGCTCGATGTATAAATCTAGAAATTTATGACTAGCGGAGAGATTTTATATTTTTCTCATAGATGTAGTTGGAATTTGGAAAACCTTAAAAGACAAAAGTTGTAGGTATCTTCAAGAGCTTTCCAACAAGTTTAGATCATCTCATTCTGAGGTCGGACTTGAAAGTTATGACCAAAATACTGAAGGTCATTTTCCTAGTCAGATTAGGCTTCTTGGTTCGGGTCAAACGGGTTTATTTCGGGTTTGCATATATATAAACATGCGTTTTCACGAAAATTAACATCCTTACATCAGAGTTTCAAATCCTAGCAGCCCCTCTTCCTCTCTCTGAATCCCTAGCCCTAAAGTTGAGAGTTTTGAGAGCTTTGTGAAGCAAATATCGACAAAAGGGCGAGATCATCGATGTGTGACGAGGGAGAACGGGTGGTTTGCGCTCATGGTTTTCTTGCTGTTTATTTCAGAGGCTTAGAACGACATCTAAGGCAAGATTATCTTCATCCAAACCCTTCCTCATAGTTAAATAACTAGTTAGATGTTTAATATGATGTTGAATATGTGTTTTCATGCTTGAATCTTAACATGATGTGATAAAAGTTAAATTTTTGATGTTAAAATATAAACCAATGCTAGATTAGTAATTTTTTCTTTTTGTTTATGATAGTATCATGATCATGATCACTAGGGTTTTTCATAATTTTATTTATATATGAGAAATTTAAGTGATGTACTAAATAAATATTTTCAGCAGAAAACCGCTACAATTATATCATGTTTACCTGAGATTTCGAAATAGAAAATAAACTTCAAATTTAACCAAACTTGTGCCAAATGAAAGATATATGTATCTAGTTTCTAAAACAGAAAACCATTCTTAAAAAGAGTTTGTATAGAGAAACATATGTTATATTTACTAACAGCATGTCCTGCAAAAAAATGGCTGCACATATATAATGTTTAACTAGAGATTTGGGATAATAAATGAACTCCAAACTGAACCAAGCTTATGTCATTTGAAATATGTGTGAATCTAGTTTTCAAAACAGAAAACCATTTGTAAAAATAGTTTTCCTAGAGAAAGATATACTTATTTTTCTAATAGATATCACGTCTATTTTTCCTGTTCGTTTTGTGGAGCTGTGTTGCGCCGTTTTGAGGTGCGTTCGCGAAGTTTTGAGCCGCTTGATATTATACGTATATTCATGAATATGTTATGTTATACATTTAAGAATCCCAAGGGGATTATAATAAATTTTGATTTGATCATATTGAATTAGATATAGTTCATATACATGTTGGATGTCGTTGATGAGCACAGCTCAGTACTATATGGGATGGTGCGTCGACACACCAGATATACACGGTTTATACATGAGGTAACTATCATTGATGAGCATAGCTCAGTATTATATGGGATAGTGCATCGACATGCAAGAGGTACAAATATTTATATGAGGTGGATATCGTTGATGAGCTCAGTTCAGTATTACATGAGGTAGTGCGTCGATATTCCACATGTACATGCCATTGAGTCGGATTTTAGGAGGCTTGATCTAGTCGTCCGTCCCGCACTAGGGTGCGATGAGGCTGGTGAGCCATATTTCTAGGATGCCTATTTGGTAGTCCGTCCCGCACTCATGTTATGCACTGAGATCGCGATGAGACTAATGAGCCGTGTACACAGTTCAGAATACCTACAGGGTAGTCTGTTGTACTGAGATAATTACTTGATAGCCTAAGTATGGCAGATGCCGATTATGAATATGACCTATTATTGAACTATATAACTACGATACGTTACTTTTGAAAGTATACAAAATTATTTGTTGGTATTTTATTCTATCTCTCCAGTGATAGTGGAAGATATTATAAATAAGATGTGTTGATATCTTATTTCTTTTACTGTCTTTTTACTTCTTAGTTGGGATCAATGATTAGAGATTCATAATTTGAGAGTTATGGTATATACATGAAGGTTTCATTGTTTGGATTATTTCGCTTGACATACCAGTCTCGTGTTATGGATTTCTAATTATTGGTTTCATTAGATTGTCTTTTCTTAGTTCGGTATTAATGTTTAGATATCTATAATTTAAGGCTTATGGTATATATATGAGGGTTTCATTGTTTGGATTATTTCGCTAGACGTACTACGTCTCGTTTTGTAGGTGTTTGAATATTAATTCCTCTAGATACGGGAAAAATAATATAGGTAGACTATGCTTAATAGATAGAGCCTCCACTCTATCCTAGCAGCCCTTCCCTTGGGGGCGGATGGGGATAATCTTGCTGTAGCGTTTTGACGCTCTTGTTGTTATTTTTTTTCTTTTAAATTTCTTTTCAGGTAGTTCGGAGTTTCGGAGAGCCGTAGGGTGACGGAGTTCTGGCATAGTTGCCGTCGTATATTTTTATTTGTAGAGACTCCACTATATTTTTGAGTTTTATCCAGACATTAGAGTTTCATATTCATATTGTAAAGGCAGGGTGCCTTAGTGCTATTTTTAGTTGATTCATGTTGAGACATTTTTATTATTCAGATATCAGATATATTATAGTTGAGACATAATTCTTTTTATTTATGAGATATCTCTTCTATATCATGTCTATTATATTTATTCCCTTTATTTTGCCTGTTTGTACCTACACTTCTATTTGGTTGTACTAGAAGATATTACTGTGATTGGTGAAACCTGTTTATGCATAGTGTGGATGCATGATAGGTTTGACATCTCTGATTTCACCTTGGACTGCAGCCTTGTGTCAACCCAGGAACGTCACAAATTTTCCCATCAAAATAAGGGATTACTATTCGTCGTGATAAGGCGGAACCAGACTTGTTCCGCCTTCTCACGCGAGGGCAGGCAGCCTTAACATGAGAAAAATATTCTTCGGTAAAATTAGGGAATTATGGTAAAATAAGTACTTCAAGCTCAGCAGAGCGGAGTAGAGAGAGACGATAATAAAATTGGGGAATTACGGTAAAATAAAAACCCTAATAAGCTGAACAAATCAACCGATCGAAAGTGATGAGTATTCAAGCTCAAGCTTCTGTTGGCGTCGGTGCCTTCATCGGCGTCAACCCCCGATTAGCACCACCTCCGTCGATCTGACGATCTCGTTGTGTGGTTCGTGCCAAAGGTTAGGTTTTCAGCAAAATCTTACTCATTTCCGTATTATTTATTTGATTGATTGAGGTCATAATGTTTCTAATTCAAGCCTCAGTTGCCTAAAAGGGATAGAGCTCTAGTTGCTTTTATATAGGGATACAAATCCAATTGGAGGAAGACGAAGAGGCATCCATAACTGATTATTTCATTAGCATGTACTTTGATTGGAAGGAATTGTGTTAGAACTAGCGTGCGTTATCTATTTTCAAAGCAAATAATCGAATTACACTGGAATGAGTCAAATAGAATTTTTACTATAGAAGAAAGGTTAGCCTAATATCAATTACATGCTTTTGGTGGTCGATTGGTGTGGGGGCTTCATTACTATATCATCTGGCATGAATTCCTTTGAAATAAATACTTCAGATGCTCACATGTTTTATAAATCATTAGGGGGATCATTAAACCACCACAAAAGGAAGCTAAATATAAATAGGCTCTTTGTGCAGCTCACATGTTTTGTGATAGTTATGGAGCTGGGTCTTTTGTGGTTATCCTGATTCGGAATTGAATGAATGTTGGGTTAATTGAATTTTCCTTCTGGCTGAAACTTCTCTTTGTTAGAGACTGTTATTGCTCTTGGATCACTTTCTTCTATTATTTCATAATTTGTAACCGTTTTTATTTTTCTTGAAGCAAAGGTTGTGGCCCAACTCCATCTATTACCACGAAGCAAGGTGCACACGCGCGCACACACAAACACACACACACACACACACCGACAACTTTTACTTGCCTATACATACCTCAAATGTCCCTCTCTTTGATCTTTTTCCCTTGTAAATTCTTCACCACTCTTAAGTGTCCTACGCATGTGCTTGTTAGCGCAATATCTGTACTAATATGTCATATTCCTTTTATTTTAGACTGCAATTTGGTGGTAGTAGAATCTATAGTGGTGTCAAGTCAAATTTGTTTCACATGCCGTAGAGAAAATTGTGCAAGATCTTTGTAAACCATAATAGGATAGACATATTTTCATTAATGTGATAGGAAAAAAGAAGATACGGCCTTAAATTTTTCCTGATCTTAGAGTGATAAACCTTTTTTATGTTAGTCATGAACATGGTTGTACTAGTTATTTTGGTGGTAAAGGTAAACTTTCCATTTTGATGCTTGCGGTATTTGCAGCTGAGCCAAGTGAAAAGTCTGTTGAAATAATGAGGAGTTCTCGGAGCAGTATGCTCGTCGTTCAGGAACATAATTTTGTGTAGATAAAGGAGTCATCTTTGTTGTCATCAAGGTATATACACTTTGACATATATGGTGTTATTCAATGAAATCTCAATACCTTATAACTCTCAATATCTTATATGAGAGGACTACTAATCTTTTATTTTCTTAGCCACGAATTTGCACAGTGCTGGAAAACTCTCTTTGTTTTGGTTATGATAGACTTTTACTATATAACTTGGATTTTGGACATTTAAGATACATGCTATGTTGTGTAGGAGTGGCATTAAGAGTATTTTCTACTAAAACATTACTTTACAAACAGTATAATGTTTATGAGAAAATTGCTTTCCAGCTGATAATTGCAAGTTGAGCATCCATGTTTAACTTGAAGAGTTCTATCTCTAATGAACTATAACAATATAAACTTTCCGGGTGGGACATTGAGCTTGTTGGACCTTCTGGTTTAATTTATTTATATTCTTACCACTTATTGCTGAATCATTTTGTTTAATAAAAAGTAAAGAAGTTGCAGAAGTGCCTATGCGTGTGGTTACAATGAAATATGAACTTTGCTAAAGATCATGATGCATAGAAAAGTGTCTACTTGTGTTAGTATGAATGGTGGTGGTAGTCAATTATCAGGACTAATATGCATTCCCTCTGTTGTATTCTGATCCTTTGACATCTTTATTATTCACTTTCACGTCTGTATTCTAATTTTGCATTATATACACACCTTCTGATTTCTGAGCTACAAAACCCCTGTTGTATTCTGATCCTTTGACTTGGCTGCAGGAGAAATTAGGAGTTGTGCCCATATCATGTTTGCTACAGGTTGATGGTGGGTAATTTAACTTGGCAGTCATCTCGACTATGTTACTTTGAAGATTGATCAACTTCTGGTTTCCTAGAGACCTGAGAACCACATGCTTCACTATCTGGCATTTACTAAAGCATTTTTCAAAATTTAACATTGTATTAAAGAAATGTTAGAGATGTGGTGCCACTAACAGTTTAAGCAAATGATCATAGACAATATATAATTGTAGGATTTCTTTTGTGCCATTTCATTTTTTATCTAATACAGCAATCACAGGGTGTTTTCATGATTCAGTTCTTTAAAAACATATAAGGAGGTATATCCCAAGTCAAAATTTTGTATCCGGATTATCCGAAGGTACAAATAATCAAAATTCTACATCTGGATTGTTAATCACCTAGTCTCCACATAACTTATATGCAAGAAATCCTTAAACTAGTTTTTTATTGTACATATTTTTGTATACATGCCCAGCAGAGGAGAAAAACGATGTCAGATGATAATTTCAATTTTGTATCCAACCATGTTACAGTATCGATGTTGGTGGTTGAGGTCTGTTTTCAGATCCCAGCTTTTTTTCTTTAAAAAAAAAAGAGAGAGAGAGAAATCCCTAAACTTTGTTTTCATGAAATATATGTTTTTATGGAAAATCTAATTTCAACTAGGTAGTGTTATTGAAAATTTTGGATCATGCTGACAATGAACGCACGGTTGGCTGTAACTGCGAAAAATAGATTAGAGATATGCATATGAAATTATGAATTAGAAGCACAGTGGTGTTCTTGCTAGATTGTGAATTATGAATTAAAGCAGTAGAAGAGATTAACAAAATTATTCTTACACCATAATAAATGGAATGATTTGCTGTTGAAACTGCACGCTACATTCATACATCATGTGTTTAAGAGGTAAATAACGTGACAAAGATATTAATGAGGCAATCAATTATAAATTTTTAGTAAGGGTAAAAGTGGTATTTTTTGAAAAATAATGAGATTAATCTCCTTAGCCCTTCTTTATTTGCCAAACACAAAAGACTTAACCCCTTTTCTTAAATATCGAATCCAAATGGAATTAGATTATTTTTAACCCTTCACAATGGATTAACTAAGTTAACCCTTCTCCTTAACCCCTCTTCCTTAACCTTTTGCCAAATGCAGTCTAAGGCTATATCTCCTCCGTCCTCCATTCAACGAACCAAGAAACCCCCCATCATTCTCTTTCTCTTGTACCAAAAAACATCAACAATTGCTAGAGATTTTGACATTCTCCATGGATTCCTCTTCAACCCCAACAACCCCCATTACCAATCAATTGAAACCTCGTGCCTTGCTAGAATCCAAACCCAAAGACCAAACACGATCACCAATCTCAATCCATTCTCCAAACAGTCTCTCTCCATGACCTTCTCCTCCTATCTCCACCCGCTTATCGCAAACCGAGGCCATGGCCGAAGCCCATCAATGTTGATGAATGCGTTGATGCAACGGCAGCGGCATCGGTTGCGGTGACTACTCCTATGAGCAGCAGGAAGAAGGGGAAGAGCAGAGCTGCTTAGGCTTCGCCAAGAAATGCGAGACGAGCGAGGAGATGATTAGAAAACAAAAATGTGAGGGAGGAGAGGGAGCTCGTGCCATTCGAAGAGGAGGAGGGTGTGAGATTAAGGAGAAAAATGTTGAGCAGAAATAAGGTTGCTCACTGTTAAAGTAAGAGAGAGAATTTTGAGTAAATTTCCCTTGAATTAGATATTGAGTGTGTACATATATATATACAAGTTAGGGCTGGCAATGGTACACAATTCCATTCCAACCAATTCATGTACCAACCGTACCAAATACGTTGGTATACCATCAAATCGGTACACGGTACACGGTACAGTATACCGTACCAGCTTCAAAATACGGTACGATAGGTGGTACACATTTTTCTTCTACCGTGGTATACCGTACCTACCAACTTATATTATATTAAATTATTTAATATATAAAAAATATATATAAAAGCTTCCCTCAACTTCAAGGAGCTACTCTAAAAGCTTCTTTCTTCTGATTGAGTTCCAGATCTCTCAACTTCGTATTGTTTTCTCTAAAAAAGCACTGTAAACATTCTTCTTTAGTATGGGTTTGCGTTCATTGTCTAAAGCATTAGTTGTCAGAGTGCATTTACAAATAAGTGTCCAATATTTTCAAGTTCTGACTAAGTCCATTGTTTTATAATTAAATCCATTGTTTTATTCACTGCTGTCAAGCACCGTCAGTGTTACGCATTGCGCTAGTAATAGATTTGCAGAATTTAACAGGTAACCGGAGTTCAACAACAAAGATGGATTATCAACACAACATCAACATTGGAGAAAATCTAACACGAGCATCACTGAAATCAGGCAACATGAGAATGGTAACTTACAATAGATGCAGCAAATGTTCATCAAATCTGGCATATAAGCTGTTCATATTCCAAAACCATAATACATTAAGAACTATATTACCTCTATTCTCTTTTGATATTACATTCTAATACTCTCTAAACTAAATTAATTATCATTGTTAATTAATTATATTATATGTCACTTTAAGTTTGCATAATTTTTGGCCATAAATATCTTGGTAGAAGCCCATTACCAACCGTACCAACCGAGTACCAACCGTACCAAGTAGTTGGTATATTAACGTTATTGGTTGGTAGAAATGGTGAATTTTTCCTACCAATTATATATTAGTTGGTACATGGTACTAGGAAAATATAATTGGTATACCTACCAATCCAGCCCTAATACAAGTAGAGGAGAGTGAGGTTTGTCCTCATATCGAATGTGGGACTAAACTCACTACTAACATAATATTATCAACAGCCCCCCCTCAAACTCATGTTGGATCAAACAAAGTGAGTTTGCATACAAGAAACTTGAATCAATTAACGGGTAAGACCTTTGTGAAGAAATCTGCAAGCTCGTCAGTGGATGAGACATGAGGAAGTAGAATTATCTTGTCCTTGATAACTTGTTAATGGGCAAAATGAGCGTCGATCTCAATATGTTTGGTCCTCTCATGAAATACTTGATTATTAGCAATCTAGAGGACACTCTTATTATCATAATAGAGAGGAGTAAGAGTCGTAACAGAAATACCAAAATCATTGAGAAGACAATGAAGATGAATAATCTATTTAGCTGTCGTTGACATTGCATGATACTCTACCTCGGTGCTAGAAAGAGCAATAACATATTGTTTCTTACTCCGTCAGGAAATAAGAGAATCGCCAGGAAAAAAAGGGAATCACTAAGAAATATACAATAACCTGTGGTAGACTTTCTAGTAGTGGGATCACCAGACCAATTAGTATCATAATATGCACAAAGCTCGAATATGTACAAAGCTCTAACTTGAATGTAGAAGGAAACAGAAGAGATGCCGAAGAATCTGTAATAAGGCAGCATAGTTTGCAAAACGTAGGGCACTAATAAATTGACTAACAATGCCAACAACATGAGAGATATCTGGTCAAGAGATGCACAGATAGACTAACTAGCCAATAAGATGTCGGTATTAGGTAGGATCAGATAGAGGCTCACCATCAGTAGAGCAAAGTTTAACATTCTGTTGGAGTGGAGTATAGACAATTGCATCGTCAGTTAGCTCAGCACGATCTAGAATATCTGAGAGATTCTTCTGTTGAGACAGTAGTACACCCCGAGCGCCCTGAGAAATTTCTAGACCAAGAAAATAGCGAAGAGATTCAATATCCTTCATGTGGAATTGTTGCTTTAATTGAGCTTTTGCGAATTGAATACCAGCATCATCATCACCTGTAATAATCATATCATCTATATAAAAGTGTAATAAAACTCTGTCACGCGATGTAATGCGAACAAACAGAGAAGCATCTTGATGACTCTCCATAAAGCCCATCATGAGCACAACATCACGAAAACACTACAACTAAGTGTGGGGTGCATGCTTGAGACTATAAACAACACGACGAAGGAGACATACGTGCCCTAGAGGAATATTGGAACATGGAGGCGGTTGTATATATATTGTCTCAGATAAAGAGCCATGGAGAAAAGCATTCTTAACATCCATCTAGAATAAGAGCTATTGATGAGCAGCAACAACCGTAAGTAGAGTATGAATGGTAGGCATCTGAGCAACAGGAGCAAAGATCTCCTCATAATCAATACCTTGTCGCTGAGTAAAACCTCAAGTCACTAAACGAGCTTTTCGACATTCAATCGTGTCATCAGGATGATACTTGACATTATGAACTCATTTACTGCCAACAAGAGAGATCCTAGGAGGACAAGGAACAACATCCCAAGTATGTGTTTTCTTAAAGGCCTGAAATTCCTCAACCATAGCCTGTCGTCACTCCGAAAATTGAACTACCTCTTGAAAGCATTTTGGCTCAACGATAGTATGAATGACAGCAAGAAAGTTATGAAAAATAGGTGAATATGAAGTAACTGAAGCATATCGGGCAGGCATGATATGTAGGCATTTGCCTCGATGAAGAGCAAGAGGAACCTCAGGCGGGGGAGATGTTAGCGTAGGTGTGTGGAGATCAACAATATTTTCTGGAGTGAGTGTCGTGTCCACGGGATATGGATCAGATGGTGTAAGAGAAGTCTCGGGTGAGGAAGAGTCAACAGAAGGAGATGGAGAGATGTCAGAGAGATCTCGAAAGGAAAACTAAGGTGAAGAAGTGGGTGATGCAGCTGACCGAGAAACATGATCTATAGAGTGGAGGAAATTGAAGTCATCAGAAGCAGAATAATATAGAGAATCCTCTCCAAATTGAACATAACGAGATATATGAACTCGACGAGTTGTAGGATCATAACAACGATAACCTCAATGTTCTGAACTAATTCCTAAATAGACACAAGAAACAACTCTGGGAGACAATTTATCTCGTTTGTGAGATGGCAGAAGAATAAAACAGCGACAACAAAAAATGCGGACCAGATCATAACAGGGAGGATGAGTATAAACACGACTATGAGGAGTAGCACCTAAAAGAGAGCTAGATGGAGTGATATTAATAGCATGAGTAGCAGTGAGAATAGCCTCAACCCAGAAATGGCGAGGAACAGATTAAGAAATGAGCATGGATCGAGCGGTATCGAGGATATGATGATGTTTGTGTTCAACAATACCATTTTTCTCATGAGTGTAGGGATATGACTGTTGAAAGATAGTCTCATGAGAGGACATGATAAAGCGCATAGTAGAGGATAGGTACTTTTTGATACAGTCGGAACAAAAAAACTTTAATATGAGATTGCTATTGAGTGAAGATTATAACAGTGAAGGCTTGATAAGCAGTAAGTACGTCAGAGCGATTCTTAAGTAGGTAAACTCATGTAAAATGAGAGAAATCGTCGATAAAACTAACATAATATAAGTAGCTAGATGAAGAAGGCAGAGGAGCTGCCCCCAAATATTAGAATGTACTAAATCAAATAAGGAAGTGGATACAGATGTACTCATTTTAAATGGTAAAGCAATGAATTTAGCTAATTTATAACCAGTACATTACTCAATACTAGAACTAGATGATACATGACCAAGTACTCTAGACTAAATAAGACTCTCCAACCTTTTATTAGACACATGACCAAGTCTTTTATGCCCAAATTGACAGGAAGCGAGGTAAAGGGTTTTGACGAACAAACAAAAGCAACAAGAAAACGTGGATGTATGGAGTCTGAAAGGTGAAGATATTATAGAAAATATAGCTTGTGCCTCCTGTGACCCGTCCCAAACATCTTACCCGTCTGTGGATCCTGCACAAGATAAGTATTAGAAGAAAATGAGACAAGCATTCTAGCCATACATAAAGAGCTAATAGAAATTAAATTCAAGCACAACTAAGGAGCCACATAGACGGGACCAAGTGTTAGATAACCAGATAGATCATTTTGTGGGGTAATAGAGCTATACTGAGTGATAGACAATGGTTGTCCAGCAGCTGTGTAGATAGGGGGAAGAGAAGATGAAGTGAAGATAGAGGATAAAAGTGAGGCATTACAAGTCATATGAAAGAAACAGCCAGAGTAAAAAATCTAAAGATCATTCATACCAGAGACCGAAGGGCTAGCTGAAGAACCAGCAAAATGCATACCATAGAGTTGTAGTTGATGTAGAGGTGATATGTTGAAAAGCATCAAGTTGACGGCAAAGACCTTCAATAGATTAAATAGTAGAGTCTGAAGTGGTAGAAGGTATAGCATTGGCCAATAATCCTGGTGTGCGAGAGGGTTGAGACTGAGGGGGTCACTGACCATGACCAGTACCTGAGGAATGTAACTCAAGATGACGCTTGAAGCATGTCTCAATACGGTGTCCTTCCTTCTTACAATATTTGCAAGAGAGCTTAGATCGAGCTTGTGGAGAGGGAGCCTGTTCAGAAGTATGATTCATAACAGGAGCAGTGATAGGTACAGATAGAGCAGTCTCGAGTTAAGAGGTGGGAGTGTCTGTTGACAAATTAAGTTGTGCTGTCTGCTGCCAGGTCTCATAAGCAGTAAGGGCTCCCATAACTGAGGCCAAAGTTAGAAATTGAGGCGGATGAAGTAGTTGATCAGCTATAGTTGAATATTCAGGAAGAGACTGAAATAGTTGATGCATCTCATGCCGCTCGTACCTGGCTAGCCAGTCTTCATATGTGGAATCACGTCTAGGAAGCATAGAGTGTAATTCTGTCCAAAAAACTTATATTTGTCCAAAATGAGACTACAGAGAGGAACTACCTTTGCCTTGTAGAGCAACACGTTGCTGAAGATATGCCTCCCGTACACCAGAACACGTAGTGAAACGCTCAGCGAGGCGAGTCCATATGGCCCGAGCAGAGGGAAGTGAATCAATTTCGACAGTGAGACCGGAGCTAACACAGCGAGTGAGATAATCCATGACACGAAATTCCTAAAACTACCAATCTGAACTCTCCTTGACATAGAGAGAACGAGCGATCTGAAGATCGACATCACCACTACCAGATGTAATAGTACTGGATGAAGCAATAGTGCTGATGGACGGTGGAACTGGTCCCGTACTGGTGAGATGATCAAGCAGATCAGCACTACGCAAGGCAATGGTGACAATATTGGACCACCCTACCCAGTCACTTTGATCGTTGAGGGGCAGGGGTGGTTTAGGATCTTCTCTGAAGGAGCCATAACAGCAAACTGAAGTTCAAAATAATAATCTTTGAACGAAAAAACCGAAGGTTAGAATGGAACCTGAAGGTTTAAAATAGAACCCAAATGTTATAATGAAACCCGAAGGTTATATATAGGTCTCCACGAACAGCTCGAAGCTAAGAGAAGACGATGAACATTACTATCCAAGTCACAGAAGCTGGATTGATGTCGACGAACGCTTGAAGTGAATCGACGAACTACGTAAAACAACGGAGTTTCAGAATAACGAGGATACGAACGGATAGGGAGAGCCTCGTTGCTTACAAAAGGGAAAAACGCCCCACGTATCCCAGTTTACTCCATAATGATCCAATCATCGGAGCTTATAGATTTCCTCGTTGGCTTTCCAATGCACTTTGAATCACTCAAATCCGAATTTGGATGAAGAAGTTACGACGAAAATGGACAAGCGCGCAAGACAGACTGTCTCAGCCTAAGCTAAGACACCCCGAGGTTTCTCGGCCTAACCGAGACACCCCAAGGTGTCTCGGCCAAGGCTGAGACACCCTTGGTGTCTCGGCCTTGCTGAGACGCCTGAGGGTGTCTTAGACCCTAAAAATCAGATTTTTTAGCTGTTATGCGGTTTTAACCGTCTGGATTCCCCGGAGCCTATAAATACAGCTCTAGGACCTTCATTTTTTCAGATCTAGAATTTTTGGAGAATTGGCGAAGCCCTGCCAGACTGAAGATTGATCGAGTTCTTGAGCATAGGAGAGAAAGGTTCTTCAGATCTATATCGCCCGTGTCCGTTCCTTAGGATTATCCCGTTGCGGTAATCTTAAGAAGAGCAATTATCTCGCTATTATCGAGATAAGCGCTTCTGCTTCTAGATTCCTGCGTGAATCGACAAAGTTTTGGATCTGATCTAATTGTCAGGTGGTCCACGGATATTAAAATCCCCGTCACCGGCCAAAAACCCACGCAAGCAAGAGACGACGAAGGGATCTTGTGTTATTTTTGAGAGAGTTGTAATTCCTTTATTTCTTTCTTTTGTTGATTATTTGAATTCTTTGTAATCGACTAAAGTTATAATGAATTCAGTAATAAAGGCAACTTTCAACGAAAACAAACTGGCGACCACAGTGGGAGCCAACAACCTCGTTGCCGAGGTTGTCGTGATGCAACCGGCAATCAAGATCCGGGTGAATGAAGAGGTCGAATACGAATTCGACCAGCAAAAGTTTGAAGAGTACCTCTCTTCCTCCTCCTCCAGATCCGTCTCTCCGAGCAGGCATAGGAAGGCCTCTTCTTCCGGAAACACTCGTGGGACTTCAGGCTTGAAGATCGAAGATCCCCTCGCCGCCGCTGCACTCACACCCCGAGACGCCTCTGCGACGTCCAACGAGGTTGAAGCTGTAGATCCGGACCTCTCTTGCGCTGTGAAGATAACTGCTGAAGGCGCTCCAACTTTGTCAAAGAGGGCGCGCCAAAGACGGTGTCAACGCCTAGTGCGTCAACTGGCCAAGGCTTTAGAGCCAATAGATAGGATCCGCTATGATGTGGATCTGAAATCTAGGCAGCGTCGAGAACAACAATGGTGAGCAACCAACCCCTCCTCCAAGGAAGAAACGAATGAATGAGTTTGTGTCAAGAGGACCCGCTCTACCCTTAAGGAGCGAATCAAGAAGCGTCACGCATTGCTCGCGCATGCCCGAGTTCTTTTGCAGAAAGCGAAAGAGATACAAAAAGAAGAGACAGTTAATAAGTCGCCCAAGCACAAATAGGTGTGGGTGCCGAAGGCAAAGTCAACGCCTGAGGCAAAAGTGAACGAAGTTACAGCCCGGCGCTCGTCAACTTCAGATCCTGTTTCCCCTGTCTCCGCACCTCCGACAGAGCCGTGTGGTAGCGTGGATCTCAACAAATCCAGAGTTCCTTTGAAAGGTCGCCTTGGTCCTCTACCTGAAGACCGAGGTAAAGCACCTGTGAAGGAATGATTGGGACCATTGAAAGGTTCTCAGACAACAATTCAGACTGGGGTCGTACTAAATCCCCCAAGAGTAATAAAAGGAAGGCCCCTGTTACCGACCGCATTGGATTGCGAGTTAAAGTTCAAGAGCCCGTTAGAGTTTCACGCTCACAAAAAGCATAAATCTGAACGAGCGACTCTTGGAAACACCAATAAAGCATCATATCTCCAGAAGGAAACATATACGTCTGATGATGATGTTATACCTGGGAAGTCGTGCCGACACCCTACGAGTTGCTCCAGTCATCAAACTGACGAGTTGTACTATAGGGCTGGGGGTACGAATAAGTCTCGAAAAGGAAATGTTCAAGACGGGGATTCTCACTATCTGTGTGCTAATATAATCAAGGCGGTATTATCAGAATGCTGCTGTTCTAAAGCCCCACGAAGAGTTTCGGTGTTTGAGAGAATATCCACCAGAACGTCCGAGGCCAAACCAAGGCATTTCCGTAGGAGGAAACCTACCCTCCGAGACAATGAATTTCCAGAAATGTCCGTCAATATGGCCGGGAGAGGAAGTCAACGCGACACTTTAGTCCGGATCAGTTTGCTGCAGTATCCCGACGTATGACCTGATTGCGATTAGGAATCATCAGACAAAGGGATTACCAAAGAATGCAGAAGGGACTTCCTTCAGAGGAGGAAACGTCAGATGTTTGCTCAGATGCTTGCTCAGTGATAGCTTCCGATGATACCGCATCCAACGCGGGACAATCCTATGAATCATTCATGATTAGTGCCGAGCAAATGGCTAAGATACTTGAGGATGCTTTGATCAAGCAGAAAGAGAATTTCAAATTCGAAATAGAAATGACTATGCAGCAAATAAGGGAAATACATGACCAGCAAATCGCGGCACTGACAACTCATCAGGGAGAATCTAGTCGTCGTAATAATCCCAACCAAGATGATAATGAGCGGGGAGTGGATGAGAACGCCAACATGACCACCCCTCCCATCGACAACAATACCGGGAGTGGTCCTTCGGATGATAACAATACGAAGGAAGACTATGTTACTTCTCTTTGAAATCACCCGAAGAAAGGCAGGCGAAGATAAGAAGATGAGGGATTTGGAGAGCAAAATCAATGCGTTAATGAGTGCTCAGGAAGTGAAAAACTCTGAAATACCGTGCCCATACCCAAGAGAATAGGAATCAATTCCGTATCCGGCCAAGTTTAATTTAATCAACTTCACGCCGTTTGACGGAAAGGGTTCCCCTACCCAGCACTTAATATACTTTAAGTCTCACTTAGGAAAAATCTCTAGGAATGAACCTCTAATGGTACGGTCATTCGTTGGCACTCTTCGCGGAGCAGCCTTCGATTGGTATCGCCGTCTTAAGCCGGGGAGTATCAGCAGTTGGGATGACATGTGAAAGTCCCCTACTGCCACTAGGAAGGAACCCTAGAGGGGGGGGGGGGTGAATAGGGTTTATGCTAATCTAATCCGATTTATGCCAATTTAAATTTATTGACAAATATCCTAGCAAGTATGATATATGACAAGATATATATGCAAGGATATACAACTAATACAAGGGTGAAACAAACAAAATAAGATAGTGGGAAATATAAACAAAGTGCAATTGACAACGGCAATATAAATATGAAAATAAGTGCGCCAATGCAAACACAAACAAAACGATATGTTTACGAGGTTCGGTCCGCCTGACCTACGTCCTCGCTCCTCACCTCGAGGAGATCTCCACTATCACACCCGGTTTGGAAGCCGGAACTTCTCTACACACTCGGTTTTCTAGCTAACCGAAAACTCTACAATCACTCACAATGTAACTACACTAACTACAACCTCAAGTGTTGGTCTCTAGCCCGTGTCTCCCTCAAGTGCTCGGAATTATCACCTCTCTCTAGGCTACCGACGCCACTACTCTTGGGACAACCCCGTCTCTCACCACACATTCTTATTGGTGTACTAGTGTAATACAAGTGATCTCACAATGAAAGCTCACAACAAAAGATTTGTTCTCTACAATAGGTGAGAACACAATATAAGCTCACTCTCAATGTCACAAACCCACAACCCCAAATTATACTAAGTATGAAAATACAATAAGCTCAATAGGTTGTGTGTGAACAAAGAGATAAATAAAATCAACTAAACTCAATATAAACACTAGCTTAATAAAATGATAATTAAACAATAAAATGTAAAGCTAGATTGAGTTTAGAAAACTTCTTCAATAAATGACAAGAGTGAGAGAGAGATGATTTGAAGCCCAAACACCAAAGATTATCTCCTCAAGCCCTTGTGAAATTATCTTCACAAACCAAACTCTTAAACACACTTAGAAACCTTAAACAAACTTGTAAAAACTTCTTTAAAACTTTTCTCTTAGTTAATGGGAGAGTTGAATGCAATGGGGTATTTATAACAACCCAAAACATCAGCCAAAAACACCCCAAAACAAAAACTAGCCGTTTATAGCCGTTTATAGCCGTTATAGGGTGAAAAGACCAAAGTACCCCAAAATCCAGCATTCTGGAAACTTGCGTATCTGGCTTTGTAAAATCAATTAAAAATAGTAAAACAGCTCCAAAAATTATGAAATTTTGTGGGAAGGTTCTAAACATGTATAATGACATGTTAGAGAAAGAATTTAGGAAAAATCATTTCCCAGTTGAGAGAAATAAATGTTTGAATACAGACATACAGTTTCCGAAATCTGTTGACATACACGATTTTGTAAAATCAATTGGGCATAGTAAAACAACTCCAAAAATCGTGAAATTTTTAGGAAAGCTTCTAAACATGTATATGAACATTTTAGAAAAATAATTTCTTAAATACGATTTCCCATTTGAGAGAAATAATTTATTTTGTAAACTGGTCGAAAATACATAACTGTGCAACACTTCATAAGTCGACTTGTATTCGACTTATCATAAGTCGACTTGCATTCGACTTATCACAAGTCGACTTGTGTTCGTGAATAAGTCGACTCAGCAGAAAAGAAATGCACTTTCCAGAGGAGTTCATAAGTCGACTTGTCAGGGTTTATAAGTCGACTTATAAACGTGCACAGACACTGGTCATGTTGAAAAACTAATTTTAAAAGTGCCTTTAAAAATAACAAATAAATTCTAAAAATTATGAAACTTTGGGAAATGTTTATAAACATGATAATAAACATGTTACAAAAAGAATTTTTAGAATTGCATTCCCCAATAGTGAAAACTCATCATTTTTCAAATATGTTCAAAAACATGAAAATGAAACATACATGTTTTTGACATTTGATTTAAACAAACTTTTAAAACTCTACAAAATGATTTTATGAACTTTATAAACTATGTATAAACTGATATTAAAGTCTATAAACTAATAAAACAATGTTTTCACAAAAAACACCTATATTTTGATAAAATCAACAAATACGTGTGTGTGAATAATATGAGCTTAAAGTATTAACACACAAGTATAAAAACCTAAACTAAATATACCCAAGCTTGTGATCTTCAACGAAGCTCTATCTTGGTACATGTGCGGATGAAGCGAGATCTTGGATTTTTAACTTGAATAGCATAAGCTTCACCGACATTCCGCCAACCTCCATTGGATATCATCATTATGGCGCAATTCCATCCATCCTCCAACACATTGTTTGTCTAGAATACCTAATAAGAAACATAAACACTAGACAAACAATATTAAGAATTGTTTGTAATCATCAAAACAAGATTAGAAGATGTAGGCTCATAACATGAGACCTAACAACATGGAGAACATGTTTCTAACAAACTTCTTCGACGATGACACCGAGATTTCAATCGGTACACTATTTGACGAGAAACAGAAAAACAGAGAGTCAGTCGAGAACTTCGTTAAAAGATTTCGGAACAAAGCAATGAACTGTAGAGATCCGATCAGTGAAGACTTCATCCTTAAGACTTGTCACAATAATCTTTCATTGGACATTCTCGAAGCTATGGGAATGGCACCGCCAAAGACCTGGAAAGATTTGAAAGTACAAGGAGAACGAGCCGGACAATTCCTTAAAAGGAAGAAGACCGAAAGGGGTCAGACGACAAATAATACTCCGCAACAAAACTTTTTCCCTCGGGGTAAAGGAAAGGCACAAGTGAATGCAGTGGACGCAAACCAAACATTTGAAGTGCAATTGCAACCACAACAGCAGCAACAAAAGGTGCCTCAAAAGTCACGGTGGCAACGACAGCCTCAGAAACAGAAGACTTCAGAACCAAAATTCCCAAAGGTCTATTCATTCAAAGAAGATGAAGTTCCCGGTATTTTCAAATACCTTATAAAGAACAACAAGATCAAGTTGCCTCCGATCCAAGATCAGGAAGATGCTAAAAAAGTTAATGACCCAAAGTACTGCGCGTTCCATAGAGCGTTGCATCATCCTACCAAGGCATGCTACGCCCTCAAGGATAAGATCCAAGCTTTAATAGATGTCGGGGTCATCACTATGAAGCAACCTAAGGAGAAGAAGGTGGGTGCGAATGCAGTGTCGATTAGTTTCGGATCCGTTCTTTTGAACTGGTTTCAACCTGAGCCTGTGATAAACACGGCAGTGAAGACCGTCAACGATGATCCTCACAAGCAACGCCAGAAAGGACTTGTGCCACACACAGCCCCAAATGGCAAGATTCTTTAGGTTCACCCCGATCTGATTGGAGATGAACAGTGGACCAGATCCTCTTCCAAGAAAAAGTCAAAAGGAAAAGGAAAATCCTATTACGGAGCCTCTGCTATTACAGGAGAAGATGATGAAAGAATTCATGCTTTCCCACTCTTTGAAGATGAACGAGAAGTCTTTACAACCCAGAGCATAAATGAGTATCACTTCAAGTACCCGGATGCTTCCGAGCAATTAGCTAAGCTGGGGGTAACCAAAACCGTTCCCTCTAAGATATTAACAGAAATGGGAGTTGTCACAACTCTCCCAGCACCCGTAGTTGTGGAAAAGACCCAACAAAAGCAAAAAGGGAAAGAACCCTTATACCAAGAGGGTCAGAACCCGATGCAGTCTCAATTCAATCATCCGATTGGGAGAGACAAACCGGGAAATTCAAGCTCTCCACCTCATTTCGATATTATGGCGTAGTTAGCTAATATACCGGCTAGAATAACCTTATATGAGCTGCTGCGTCTTTCAAAGGACACAAGGGAAGCGTTACAAGAAGCCTTAGCCAACTCTGAAGTTTTCCTGACTCAGATCAAACGATCTCCTGAAAAACCAGAGCCGTTAGTCCAATACTGCAATCTCGCGGCACACCATTTTCCCTGTATTTCCTTCACTAAAGAAGACATGCAGACGAAGATTTCAAAGCATGACCGGCCCTTTTATTTTACCGGGCACATTGGTTCCAGCGTTGTCAACCGGATCCAAGTTGATCCGGGTTCCGCTGTCAGCATCATGCCGCTTCGATTGATGTATAGTCTCGGAATACCAGCTAGTAAGCTAGCCTCTACGGGTACTACGATCTACGGATTTAACACTAGTGGGTCCAGACCATTAGGTAAAATCTGAGTGAAGTGCCAGATCGGAGATTTGAAGTCGGAAGTCACATGTTATGTGATCGACGCGAAGACCTCCTATAACCTACTTTTGGGTCGACCCTGGATCCATGGTAACGTTATTGTCCCCTCAACTCTTCATCAGTGTCTCAAATATGTGGACACCAATAACGAAGTCAAGATGGTGGTCGCGGATAAGCAACCGTTTAAGGGGTTGGAAAACTATTTTACCGACTCCCTTCTCTACGGTGCTGAATCCGATACTGAACTATCGGCCCAAGGTACGGACAACGGGGAAGAGGCTGATACCGAAGTTGGGTTTGATTATGATGGTGGTTTTGTACTTAATGACATTGTACCCATTGTAGTCAATCTTGACGATGAGGAATCATCAGAAAGTAGTTGTAACTGGCAACTTGCCAAAGAAATATCAATAAATAATGATTTAGAGTACTCGTTGTGTCTCGATGATGTTATGAAAGAGTTATATAACGACCCTAATTTGTATGTACCGCTTCAATCGTCTTGCATGACGAAGAAGCACATTCAGGATCTGTTCGGAACAACATTCGTCATTCCCGCAAAGGCAGGGGGTGAAAAGGAAGTTGTTTACGGTAAAGGAAAAAAATCTTCGATACCAGACCACTTTTTGGAAGAAGAAGAAGATGATGATAAATTTGCTCCTCGTCTATTTAGATATAACACAAAAGCGCGTAATCTCATGGAGAAGTACGGATATGACTTCACGCTCGGAGAAGGTCTTTGTTTTGGTCGAGGTCCGCGAGTTCCGCCTCGAATGGCCTATGTACCAAAAGGAAAACCCGATGACTATTATCACCACAGAAGAGGTTTAGGCTATGTCTCCTCATCCGATGACGAGTGTTGCTGGCAAGTCATTGATCAAATTGCTAACAAAGGTAAAAATGGATATTCTTCCGATTCTTCAGCTTGGGATTCCGACGCTAGTTTTGGAGAAATGTTCAAAAGACTAATGTCGAACATGGCTACAGTCGACCCTACCACAATAGAGGAAGATGATCAAATGCCGACTTAGGAAGACCCTTAGGTTCACCACTTGAATATGCAGTATGGTGATAGGTTTAAACAAAGAGAGCCCCCCACCGAAGATCAAGTAGTCCAGGTGAATATAGGTAACGAGGATAATCCAAAGCTAATATTCATTAGCGACAGTCTTCCACCAAATGAGAAAGAAGAGCTAGTTACTCTCGTTAGGGAATACATCGATGTTTTCGCCTGGAATTATGAGGATATGCTAGGGCTCGATCCAAATGTAGCAGTGCATCGTCTCAATATTAAGCCGAATGTTAAACCTGTCAAACAACAACAAAGACGGTTTCGTCCACAGATGATGGAGGCAATCGAGTCCAAAGTTAAAAAGCTTATTAACTTGGGCTTCGTCAGGGAAGAGCAACATCCCGAATGGCTTGCTAATATTATCCCAGTCCTTAAGAAGAATGGGAAAATCGGGATTTGTATCGACTTTAGAGACCTCAACGCTGCCTACCCAAAAGATGATTTCCCTCTTCCCATCACAGATGTCATCATCGATAATACATGTGGGTTCGAGAAAATGTCCTTCATGGATGGGTTTTCTGGTTATAATCAAATAAAGATGCATCTGGATGATGAAAAGCATACCGCGTTTAGAATACCCCTCGGCATTTTCTACTACACGGTCATGCCCTTCGGCTTAAAGAATGCAGGTGCCACGTATCAGAGAGCTATGTCAAAGATTTTTCAGGAATATCTCCGGAAGACTGTCGAATGCTATGTGGACGATCTAGTCGTAAAAAATCGTGACAAGAATGATCACATCAAAGACTTAAAGATGATGTTCGATCTAATGCGGACTCACCAATTGAAGATGAATCCTACCAAATCTTTCCTTGGAATGTCCAGCGGCAAATTCCTCGGATTCATCGTCACTACTAGGGGTATTCACATTGATCCAGATAAAGTGAAGGTGATCAACGAGCTACAACCTCCGAGAAACCTTAAGGAGCTTAGAGGACTGCAAGGACGGCTTGCTTATATCCGTCGGTTCATCTCGAATCTTTCAGGAAAATGTCAACCATTTTTCAGACTTACAAAGAAAGGCGTATCATTTATATGGGATGACGCTTGCCAAAAAGCGTTCAAATATATTAAAGAATATCTCTCAAAACCTCCAGTGCTCGTTACACCGAAATCGGGCAAACCATTCTTGATTTATGTCAAGGCGATGAGCCATTCGTTAAGTGCATTACTTGCACAAGACAACGATAACGGTCACGAACAAGCAGTGTATTACTTGAGTTGGACCCTTGTAGACGCCGAATCTCGATATCCAATGATTGAAAGAGAGTGTCTCTCCTTAGTATTCACTGTCCAAAAGATGCGACACTACTTGGTTGGGCAGACTATCTACGCCTTCTCCAATGTTAACCCACTTCGAGTATTCATGACACAGCCGACTTTCATGAGTTGGCGGTTAGCGAAATAGGCCTTGCTCCTGTCCTAATATGACTTGCACTTTAAACAACAAAAGTCGGTAAAAGGACAGGCCATTTGTGACCTCCTGGCAGCTAACCCAACTACGGATACTGCCGAGATATATGACGATTTGCCAGATGAAACCCACGAAGTCAACGCAACTTCGCACCAACAAGTGTGGCACTTGTACTTCGATGGCGCTTCTCGAGTAGCTAATGTAGCAAGTGCTCCTGGATGTTCTAAGATTTCTTCTGGAGTTGGAGTTGTCTTAGTTTCCCCAGGAAAACATGTGATGCCTCGAGCCTACTTGTTGACCGAGCCATGCTCAAATAATGTAGCCGAGTATAATGCGCTACTCATAGGACTCAGTTTCGCTAAAGAACTGGGGGTTGAGTATCTCGAAGCTTTTTGTGATTCTCAACTAATAGTTAAGCAAGTTCAAGGGGAGTATGAGGTCCAAAGTCAGGATTTAATACCATATCATAAGATGGCCGTGGAGATGGCAGAATCATTCGAAGGATTCTTTATTGAACACATTCCACGGTTACAGAATGCTTACACAGATGCGTTAGCAGCATTAGCCGTATCCCTGGCACAGCCTCCTGAAACAGAACAGTTTGTTACGGTGAGGACTCACCAACTCCTGGTGCTAATCTATGATGAAGATGGCAAAGAAGAGGATGTTAAGGAAGTATATTCAACTCAAGTAGAGTTTGAACCCCGAGATTGGCGTTTCCCTATCATCGATTACGTCTTACATGGAATCTTACCAGAAGACGTGAAGGAAAGGGATTCAATCCGACGAAGAGCACCAAGATTCTACTATAATATGGAGAGTCGAACGCTGTATCGCAAAGGGTACGATGGTTTGCTTTTACGTTTCTTATCGACTAAAGAAGCTGAAGAAGTCCTTAAGGAAACACACGAAGGGGTTTGTGGTGCACACCAACCCGGCCCTAAACTTTATGACCGCATCAGAAGAATGGGATATTTTTGGCCCACCATGATGAATGACGTAGTCGCGTATGCCCGAAAGTGTCATGCGTGTCAAATACACGCGAATTATATGCACCAACCTCCAGAGCATCTGCATCCCTCGGTTACATCATGGCAATTTGAGACTTGGGGAATGGATATTATCGGTCCTATAAATCCCCCGTCAATCAAAGATGACCGATTCATCTTAGCGATTACTGACTACTTTTCTAAATGGGCTGAAGTGATTCCTCTCAGAGAAGTTAAGACAAGCTACGTCATTGCATTCATCAAACACTATATTATCTACCGGCATGGTATCCCAAGACGAATCATACATGACAACGGTCCTCAATTTGTCAGTAACGCATTCATCAGGTTTTGCGAGAAGTTCAAAATTCAAGACGTCTCGTTAACGGCTTATAACCCCACAGCAAACGGATTAGCTGAAGCCTTTAACAAGACTATCATCAAGCTTTTATCAAAACTCGTGAAGATTAACAAACGAGATTGGGATGATAAACTCGGCAAAGCACTATGGGCTTACCGCACCACAGTTCGTACGCTTACTAGCGCAACCCCGTACTCTTTGGTGTACGGGTGTGAAGCCGTCCTTCCATTGGAAATTCAAATTCCATCTCTTTGAATCGCTCTCGCAACCCAGATGACGAACGAAGAACAACATCAGAAACGTCTTAAAGAACTCGAGATGCTCGACGTAAAGCGATTAGAAGCTCAACAGCACATTGAGTTCTACCAAGCCAGAATTTCCCGAGCTTTTGACAAAAAGGTTCGGCAACAGAGTTTTAAAGAAGGAGATTTAGTCTTAACTGAAAGATGACCCATGATCCTTAACTCCAAGAAGAAAGGTAAATTTGAACCCAAATGGGAGGGACCATTCGTAGTAGAGACAGTCTACTCGAGTGGCGCATATCGCCTGGTTACCAAGGAAGGCGACCAGCTTATGATGCTAGTAAACGGTAAATTCTTGAAAAAATACTACCCTTAGTATATTCAGGATAACCAATGTATCGAGAAGTTCCCAGAAGAATACTGCATACGGTATTCTTAGCGATAACCCAGTTGCTATGAAAATAATGAATAAGAAATCCACACTTGAACTCTGAATATATTCATAGTTAAAGCATGTTTTATTATTGATGAATGAGACTCGATCATTTTTGAAAGATCAATCTTTCCTCACAAAATCCTCCACTGATCAAGTCAATTGACGATGGGTCCACCAAAATTTCGATTCGCCGATTCATGGCAATTTTCAAAGTTTGACGTGTTAAGTCCTGATCACTTAACATCGAAATCTTCCATCGAGTGGTAGTACAAGTCGGCATTTTCATTGCTATATGTATTCCACTCATCTTGCTTTCAGGTCAAACCTATAAAAGTTAGGGCTAAAGCCAGATTCTCCTCTCGATTTCTTCTATGAACGAGAGGTCTACTTTCAATTTGAGCAATCAAACCTATAAAAGTTAGGATTGTCTCCAAACTCACTTAGTCAAACCTGCAGATAGTTAGGACTAAGATCGAGTCTTCCCTTTCGATAAACGAAAGACTTCCATCTTTTCCTTTTCAACCAAACCTATAAAAGTTAGGGTTGAAATCGGAATTTCCCCTCAATAAATGAGGAACTCTTTTCTTGGATTAGGCAATCAATCCTATAAAAGTTAGGGTTGCTTAAATCTTTTCGATTCTCGGAGTGGAGATCCCACTCCTAATTTCATCTTTCCGGATTCTGAGGGTGGAGATCCCACCTCGAGTTTCCTTTTCAACTGGAGATAGAATATAAAATTCTTCTTTTTCAGTGCCGAGAGATAGAATATAAAATTCTTCCTCTTCCATTTTTGGGTTTGTCTTTACCCTGAGAAAATACATAATTCTCAACTTCCAATCCGCGCACTTTGTGCACGGGGAATTTTATCTCGACTCATAAATAGAGATAAGCCTACGCCTAACACGTATTACCAGTTTAGTCTTTCACCGAGTGAAAAAGATACCAGAATACGAGTGTGGGGACTTTTATCCTGAATCCTAAGTAGGGATGAATCAGCACCTAACACGCGTTGTTGGGTGTCATATTCCCGTAAGAAATAGTGAAGTCTATGTATTCAAAATCATAGCACGAAGTCTAGGAGAACTAACTCTCTTAGCATAACGTTACATGTGAAATGGGTTTTAATAATTCACATGCTAGCCTGATTCAAACGGTAATCGGTAAATACACATCAAACCCGTTAAAGGCCGGAGGTTTGCCAAAAATCCTAAGTCAGCGCCTAATACGCGTTGCTGGGTGCCTTTTTCCTATAAGAAATGGTAAAGTCTATGTATTCAAAGTCATAGCATCAAGTCTAAGTGAACTAATACTCTTAGCACAATGTTACATGCGGAACGGACGTATATAACCCGTATGCTAGCCCGATTCAAACGGTAATCGGTAAAGGCACATCAAACCCGTTGATGGCTGAGGATTTGCCAAAAATTCTGTAAATATTATGTCCATTAGATTCACAATCGATAAAGAAACATCATGATAAAAGATGAGTGTATTAAATCAAATACTGGGTCTCTACTAACAAATCAAGTTAAAGCATACAATAATAAGCTTATCGACCCGAACGCAGTCGGCGATCAAGAATATGAAATTCTAACTTAGAAAGCCTATCTGCATAACTCTGCTCAAGATCAGCCTGCAGATCAGCTCGGACAGATTCCTCAGAACTGCTCAAGATCTTCGCGGCTTCATTTTTTAGCTTCATCAATCTCTCCTGCGTAGATCCTAGTCTCTAAAGTATCTGTCCGCGAGAGTTCTCTAATCTAGCCAGCTCCTCTGCAATGATAGCACCAGACTCCTCGACATACTTCAAGGCCTTCTTCAACCTGTCTGCTTCCTCATGGTTGGAGTCTAAAGAATTAAGTAACTCGGCTCTATCCGTATCCTTTCTTGCAAGATTAGCCATCAACTGTACGATAGAATTCTCATGTGATTGAAGCTCACTGCCAATGGAAGATCTTAGGTCACGTCACTGTGTCAATCTATGCTCCAACTGAGAAGACACGAAGGAAGAAGCTCCATTAGCCTTTAGCTCCTCTAACTCTCGGAGTTCAGACTCCAGAACAACAAAGTTGGCAGCGAAAGAATCAACTAACTCCTGATGTCCCTCCTCTCTGATCATCGTCATGTGGCGAGAAAGGGAACGTATGAACTGATCAAAACAATATCCTTGATGAAGAAGTTTCTCGATCATGCCATCAAAAAAGATGATGAAAGAATCGAGATCCATTCGGAAAATGTCTTTGTTGGGATCGGGATCGGCCAAAAGGGCAAGGACGCGCTCGTATGGAGATGGTTGAGATCCTACAAGTAATCATGTGGAAGAGTAAGAGACTCTTGAACATAATGGAAAATTTAAAGCGAATTGCAAGCATACCAATACCAATAGAGGTCCCCGCAGATTGAGGTCCTACGATTGGCTCCGTCAGTCTAATCTCAGCAGGCTCGGAGATAACAGTAGGTATGATCGTTGGTAAATCCATAATGCCTCTCGGCGGTGGAGGAGAGACACCATCGTTAGGCAAACTAGCAGTGCTAGAAACCATAGTCGTATCAGTCGTGATGGCTGGTCCTATGATTATACTTCTTTATTATTCAAGTAGAAATTCAGACAAATAAGGAGGATTACGATGACGGAAATTAGATGCATACCTGTAGGTCCATCACCCTCAGGTAAACTAGAGATGCCAGGAATCATAACTGTATCAGTCCCAGTGGTTGGTCCTATGATTTCAGTTCTTTATTAGTCAAATAAAACCTTTGACAAAAAGAAGAGAATTTTAATGTCAAAAAAATTAGATGTATACCTGCAGATGAACCACACTCGAAGGATGGTCCTGCAGCCCCTCTGGTGGCCTGCTCCGCCAACATATCAACTAATAATCTAGTGTCAGATCCTGAGAAAGTAGGTGCTGAGACGTACACATGTTCGCTGAATTCCCTAAAACCCATATCATGGAATGTCTCGTCCTCGACTGGTCTCTCTAACACGACACCTGCGTGAGAATTTAAGTGATGGATATAAAAAAAAAAGAAAGAAACGGGAAAGAGAAAAGAACTCAGATCTACCCGCGGTAGTGGCTGAAGATTCTTTTGCCCCAGTATCCGTGCCTGGATTCTTTAATTTGTCTAAAAGAGAATGAAGCGCGAAAAGTTATTAAAGGAGGAATAAGTCCTGAATTCCCTAACTCCTTTAATTGCTGCTCGGATAGTGTATTATCGGAGTTAGATATACCTGAGCATAGAACTGTTAGATATACCTGAGCATAGAACTGTCGGCTCGACGCTATCAACTTGCTCAGCATCTCTGTTTGTTTCGACATCCATAGGTTCATCATGAATGGCATCGCACATCTGCTGCATGAAGCTATCCAAATGGCTAGGATCTGAGAATACAGAGTCTCGTGTAAGTTCACCTTTACCATGGTTTCCTGAAACGCAGAACATGATTAGATTCAACGAATCCAAAAAAGAATCATCTTAAAGCAATAAAGACAATAGATCATTACCCTCTTCTCCGCCAGTGGTGCCTCCTAACTCTGCTCCATAGGCACGCTGATCAGTATGTGATTATGAGCGATCTTCTTCCGTTTTGGAATACGAACTCTTACAGAACCAACAGGCCGTTCATGCATGAACTTAGTACGCATCTCAACCTATGCGAAAGCTTTGCCATTAAGCCGTGACCTCGCATAGCGAGAAGTGAGCGGCTCATGCTCATCAACCATTCTACCTGGGGTGATAAGAGTCATCTTGTTAGGATAAGTGAATAAGACCTTTCGCTCTGGTTTTTGAAAAGCCAATTGAGATCTAGAAAGGGTATAACGTTGATGCCAACGAGAAAAGGCCAGATCCATTAATCCTGAAAAGAAAGAGTCTGACAAACCTGTAGTAGGTTCTTCCTCGTCGGTATCTATGTCCACATATTCTTCCTCAGGAGTCTCATCCTCATCGTCAGTAGGAAGAAGCTCTTCATCATTCTCCATCTTGCCTCTGCTTAAATGGGAGGGTTTGGCAGGCTTTTTCCCCTGCTTCTTCGAAAGCTTGGCCTTACGAGCAGCCCTGATAGTGGTTTGAACCAAATGCTCAGCCTCCAACTCTGAAAGACTCTTCACGCCTAGAAACTCATTGGCAGAAAGGAGCTACTTGTAGCTGAGAAAAGTAAGCAACGGCTTGCGCTTAGATGAAGCAAGAGCGAAGTAGGCTACAGTATAGCCCACCATAGTCCAAAGCCATGCTCAAACGCTGTCAATAAGACCCCCCTCACTCCTCAAACCCCAGCTCGGGTTCCCGACATATAGTTGGTCGTAACCGAACTGGCGAGCGAAGCGACACAGAAGATAAGGCTCTATGTGGCAACGACTCTTCACCCGAAGGACAAGATATCCAACGCGGATGTTCACCAACCAACAGAAGCAACCAGCGTCAAGAGAAGTCTGACCAGTCCTGGGTTTCTCCTCATCAATCAACACATCGCCGTAACGGCCCGAGAAGCGAGGAAAACACTTGAAGAACTCCCAACTCTTACGAACTTGAAGCTCTCTTTGTACATTAGTGAATGTCTTTCCAGACCATTTACTCCTTTCCAACAGCTGCACAAAAGAAACGGAGGCATCAACGGTACTAGGCGCCGACATCAAATCAGGACGATGAAGAATGAGCCACGCCATCAGGTATGTATACGGAAGTTCGACCTTTACAGAAATAAGCTCGGTCGACGGTTCAGAACCCACATGTGTAAAACCATCGACCAAATACCTAAGCCCATAATGAATGCCAGCAACCATCGTCGAAAGCAGAGAAAGCTCCCTCCCGTAAGCTAATTGAATGATAGGGAAGAGTACCTCAATAGGTAAGGCGTCAGAAAACTGATATGGAATGACGCACTTCTTCAACCAGATAGCAAGATAGCCCGCTAACAGAGTCTTGGGCCGAATAGACTTCTGAGCATGACAAGGGAATGTCCGAAATTTAGTCCCTGCAGAAAAAATTCCCTTAGCGCCGGCAATAGTGTAGGAGCAAGCTTCAGCCTTCTCCATTAACTCATTAATGGCAGAAGATGTCAAAATGTCTAACTCACGAACAGTCTCGCTTGGACCACCCTCTAAATGCTGGAATAGATAAACAGCGAACTGCTTCAAGCTGATCTGTTTTTTCCTCTTCGCCTGAGGGGTCACTTTGATTAGAGATGTATAATAATAACACGTGAGATCCCAAAGTGTATTGTACATGTCGAGAGAGCCCTTCTTCAAACACTCCAATTGTAGGTTCGAGGGAAAGTACTCTTGGTACGGACAATCCCCCATCGGAAGACCAGAAACATTGTGCATCTCATGCAAAGCTAACCCCAACTCTCCACTGCAAGTTAGAAAGGTGTTACTATCAGGGATATATGTTTCCAATAATGCTAGGAAGTGGCGACAGCTGACCGGGAATCCATACATGGTGGCTCGTATAGGCGCATACAACCCACTGCCTCCTAGATCGCTCTCCCAACGTCCCAAGACGTAACTAGTCATACGTGTCCACCACCCCTTAGGTTGTGAGTAAGCCCAACCAAAACATCTGAAATCTAGTGGAGGTAACTTCCTCCCAAGCTTGGCCAAACTATTCCTCACAGTAGGAGCAACTGCTGACACCTCATCTGGGGGTGCGGTGTCAAGACCCAGAATCCCTGGTCGAAGACCTTGAATATAATTATGCCCATCGGAACCTGGGGTCTTATGGTGGGAAATAAATCCGCAATAAACTCGGTCACGATCATCTGTAAGATTCCAGGACATCTGTTGTTGTACAGCCTACATCTCCAAATGAGCAAAGGAATGCTGGCGGGGAATGGAAGGAATGTAAAGAAGAGCTCCTTCATCGTTATTCAACTAGTGCTCATCAGCAAGAGTCAACCTAGCCGGATCCTCAACATGATCTCCAAACAAATAACCAGGCCTCTCTAAAGCCTGAGTGGAAATGGAGTCTGCGATAAAAGGGGCATCAGTAATTAACTGGCGTAATGAACGATGTCCCCCCATCTCATATCAAGCGACGGGATTCATCGAAACAGCTCCTATCAAACTGAGGAGTCGGACCAATGGCCTGCCCATCAGCAACAGAAGAAAAAATCTCCCCACTGCAACCACTAGTAGCATGAGGGGGAACACTATCCGCGGGGAATTCAACTGTGACAAAATAAGGGTAGAATCAGAAAATTATCCATGAATTACACAATGATCAAATTCATCTCACAAGATAGCGAGATAGGATCATTCATTGAGCAATTGGTAAGACGATTTTGAATGTCCTACACTGGAAGAGCGGTATGCATCATCACGTAAGCAACGTGATAATGTACCCCAACCTACACAGTGTAATACAACACGAAATCGCCCTAATATGCCGGAAGACTTGAATTGACCAAGCAAAACAAATCTCCTGAAACCTCGACCCCTGCGAAGGAAGACGTCAGTTCTTCCCGAATAACCCGCGAAGGGGCCAAACAAGGGCATGACAGAACTACAAATCTCCTGAAACCTCGATCATCGCGAAGGAGGACGTCGGTTCTTCCCGAATGACCCGCGAAGGGGTCAAACGAGGATATAGAAAGCACAAATGCTCACCCCCGAAAGAGAATGCCGCGGGAGAGAATGCTACGGGAGTCTCCCTCTCGCTATGCTATGAAGAGGAGCGACTCCTATGAAATCACGGTCGGCGCGGAGACATGGATAACCTACAATGAAAATCAACGGATCAGGTACAATCATAAGTCCGGGTGCCCAAAAATTAAAAAGGAAATTAAGAACTTTAGCTAAAGTCCTATAAAAAGAATAGGATTTTATAGTTGAAGTCTAAATAAACCTATGAGTTTTGTGCATGCAAACAATGGGCTCAAATTGCAGTATAAACCCTCACGATGAATTTTTGGTGAAATACCCAAAATACCCCTCATGTTCGAGGCTAAATTCTAGTCATGGACACATTCGAATTTGGGCCATGATCATCATGTTTGTTCACCTAACATCCCCGATATTTCACAATCTCGGCTAATTTTACGAATAAATCCTTTTATAAAATTTGGCCAATTTTGCAAATAAACCCCTCCACAAATTTTGGTCTAGTTTGCACATACTCTTCTCAAATTTTTGGTCATGGGTTTGTGGTCTAAACTCTTGAAATTTCAACCCTAAAATTTCATCTCTTTTGCAAATAAACCCCTCTACAATATTTGGTTGCCTTTTGCAATTAAACCCCTCAACAATGTTGATTCTTTTGCATGAAAACACCCCTCAAAGTTTGGCCAAATAAGTATGAAATTTTAGTCCCAAATTTCAGTCCACTTTTGCACAAAAGTCCTCAAATTTCAGTCCACTTTTGCACAAAAGCCCCTCAAATTTCGGCCATATTGCATTTTTGCATAAACCCCCCCCCCCCAAATCTTGGTCCATACACACAATCCATCATCAAGATCCTATCCTTTTCACAAAACCTAACTCATGAGAACAAAAAAGCTATAATCTTTGTATATAAATTCATGGCATACCTTCATTATAAACATAAAGTTGCAACCTTTCTTTAAAAAGGAGAGAGTTTTGAGGGAGAGCTTACCCAAATCAAGAAGCTTTCCTTGAGCTTGAAGATGAAGAAAAACCCTAGCTTTGAGGGGAGATAAAATTCGGCCAAGGGAGAGAGGAAGAAATTTGAATTTTTTATGGCGGAGGGTTTTTAAAGACAAGTGTTCTAATAGGTTAAGAGTTCTTGAAGAAGGAGAACAATTGTGTTTGGATAAGAGGAGAAAGAAGAGTTTGAGAGGGAATAAAACTCTATTTTGAAAATTTTGAAAGAGGGGGAAAAGTACACAAGAAACAAGAAAACAAAAAAAAAGGGGGAAGAGGGCATGTGTCTCGGCCTTTGGGCCGAGACACCCAAGGGTGTCTCAGCTAAATCCGAGACACCCAAGGGTGTCTCGGCCAAGGCCAAGACACCCACGGGTGTCTTGGCCAAGTTCGAGTCCCCGGATATTTTTTTCAAGCCCAAATTTCGCCCGTTTTTACCGGTTATTGGATATTTTGATAAAAATCAACACTAATAAACACCGGGTGATCCGAAACCCTAGGTCAACACCGATCAACGTGCAACCCTAGGTCAACGCCATTCAACGCATTGCGATGAAAAGTCAACGCGCAACCCTAGGTCAACGTTGGTCAACGTGCAACCCTAGGTCAACGCGTTACGATCCGAAACACTAGGTCAACACCAGTTAACGCGTTGCGATGAAAAGTCAATGCCAAACGATCTAAAACTCTAGGTCAATGCCGGTCAACGTGTAACCCTAGATCAATGTCAGTCAACGCGTTGCGATGAAAAAGTCAACGTACGACGATCTAAAACCCTAGGTCAACACCGGTCAACGCGCAACCCTAGGTCATCGCCATTCAACGCGTTGTGATGAAAAGTCAACAACAAGCGATCTAAAACCCTAGGTCAATGCCGGTCAACGCGCAAGCCTAAGTCAACGTCAGTCTACGCGTTGTGATCCGAAACCCTAGGTCAACGCCAGTCAACGCGCAACCCTAGGTCAATACTGGTCAACGCATAACCCTAGGTCAACACCATTCAATGCGTTGCGATGAAAAGGTTAACGTCAGGCGATCCGAAACCCTAGGTCAACACCAGTCAACGCGTAACCCTAGGCCAATGCCAGTCAACGCGTTGCGATGAAAAGTCAACGTCAGGTGATCCGAAACCCTAGGTCAACGCCAGATAATGCGTAACCCTAGGTCAACGTCAGTCAATGAGTTGCGATCCGAAACCCTAGGTCAACGCCGGTCAACGCATAATCCTAGGTCAATGCCAGTCAACGTGTTGCGATGAAAAAGTTAACGTACGTCGATCTGAAACCTAAGTCAGCACGATGTGACAGAGATAGTCAGCTCTAAGTCAACTCAACGACACAAGCCAAACTCAACTCATCAGTTTTAGATTCGAGACTTCGATGACGGCAAGACGATAAACGTAGCGTCAGAAGAACTTCAACTATTCGTCAAAACATCAAATAGACTAAAAATCGAAGGAGTTAAGAATTGAAGCTAACTACAGGTCTTGTACGCCGATCGAAGGCTGGACCAATCACATCCAAAGTATTCCAGCCTCTTCTATAAAAGATACGAGACTGAAATGCTTCGGAAGAGGTATCTGTATGCGTTGAAAATTACCTATAGGTCTCCACGAACAGCTCGAAGCTAAGAGAAGATGATGAACATTACTATCCAAGTCATAGAAGCTGGATTGATGTTGACGAACGCTTGAAATCGACGAACTACGTGAAATAACAGAGTTTCAGAATAACGAGGATACGAACGGATAGGGAGCCCCTCGTCCCTTACAAAAGGTCAAAACGCCCCTTGTATCCTAGTTCACTCCATAATGATCCAATTATCGGAGCTTATAGATCTCCTTGCTGGCTTTCCAACGTACTTTGAATCACTCTAATCCGAATTCGGATGAAGAAGTTACGATAAAAATGGACAAGCACGTAAAACGGACTGTCTTAGCCTAAGCTAAGACACCCCGAGGTGTCTCAGCCTAACCGAGAGACCCCAAGGTGTCTCGGCCCAAGCCGAGACACCCAAGGCCGAGACACCCAAGGGGGTCTCGGCCTCACTGAGATGCCTGAGGGTGTCTTAGACCCTAAAAATCAGATTTATTTTGGCTATTATGCGGTTTTAACCGTCTGGATTCCCCGGAGCCTATAAATACAGCTCCAGGACCTTCATTTTTTCAGATCTTGAATTTTTGGAACATTAGCGAAGCCCTGCCGGACTGAAGATTGATCGACTTCTTCAGCATAGGAGAGAAAGGTTCTTCAGATCTACATCGCCTGTGTCCGTTCCTTAGGATTATCCCGTTGCAGTAATCTTAAGAAGAGCAATTATCTCACCATTGTCGAGATAAGCGCTTCTGCTTCTAGATTCCTTCGCGAATCAACAAAGTTTTGGATTTGATCTAATTGTCAGGTGGTCCACAGATATTGAAATTCCCGTCACCGGCCAAAAACCCACGCAATCAAGAGACGACGAACGGATCTTGTGTTATTTTCGAGAGAGTTGTAATTCCTTTATTTCTTTCTTTTGTTGATTATTTGAA
>BQKN01066568.1:189911-219787 GCA_022839385.1 Asparagus kiusianus
GATAAAATTTGTAATCTTTCTTTTTCTTATTTTTGATTTTCATTGTAACCGGATCTTATAAAAAGACCGGATCTTTGTAACCGATAAACAGTTATTGAGATGGCAATGATATTAATGAAGAAAGACACGAATTTTCCCGCGAACATCGTATACCCATTGAAGTTATCCTTAAGAATATTATATGTAATATTCTCTAAGAACAATGTGCTAAAAGAGTTAACTCTCTTAGACTTAGTGCTATGATATTGGGCCGAGCCACTAGCTTTGTGTTTGGTGGAAAATTTGCAGTAAAAGAAACAAAGGAAAATTGATTTGTATTCCTTTAATCTTAGTTACAATTGGATTTCCTGATTACAAAAGAGAGGAGAATAATCTGGATTCTCCCCTTTATTTAATTCTGGGTTCTTCATGGTGACGATGAGATACCTACCTCAAATGCTCGCGTCGAGTTTGCTTCTCGTTGACGATCTGCTATGATATTGGGCCGAGCCACTAGCTTTATGTTTGGTGGAAAATTTGCAGTAAAAGAAACGAAGGAAAATTGATTTGTATTCCTTTAATCTCAGTTACAAATAGATTTCCTGATTACAAAAGAGAGGAGAATAATCTGGATTCTCCCCTTTGTTTAATTCTGGGTTCTTCACGGTGGCGATGAGATGCTTCCCTCGAATGCTCGCATCGAGTTTGCTTCTCGTTGACGATCTGACGTCTTGTTTTACTGGAACATGATCTTCTCCTCACGATTTGACATTGTGGAGAACTTGCGTGACAAGTTTTAGAACTCTTGATGAGTTGAATGATCTTAACCGTAATTGGTTAGACAAGCCAAAGATCTCTTCTTTGCTGCCAAGGAGAAGGATCCGAACTAAGCTGATTTCTTAGTTATTTATAGGGGATTAAGAGGTGTAACCGCCCCCTTAATTCGCTCCTAAGTGGGGATAATGAGATGTAACCGTCCCCTTAAATCACTCCTGAGTGGAGTTGTGATCCCCTTAGATCGTGGGAAAACGGTTTTGAAACCGTTCAGCTCGTGTTTGAACGAGTCAAACGCAAAACCAGCATTCTGGCATGAATTCTGCGTTCAAACGTAGTATCTGGAAACTTGGACGCAGTGTCTGAAAGCTCGGACGCATCGCCTGGAAGCTACGTTGGCAGTTTGTTGGAAGCTGCGTTTGACAACGGATGAAAGCTGCGTTGACAACTTTTGGAACTGCGTTTGCGGCCGAACATGAGCTGCGTTGGCAGCCGGATCTGAGCTGCGTTTGCAGCTTTTAGAGCTACGTTTGTAGCCGAACATGATCTGCGTTGGCAGCCGGATCTAAGCTGCGTTTGCAGCTTTTGGAGCCAAACTTGAGCTGCGTTTGTAGCGTTTGGAGCTGCATTTGCGCTGCGTTAGTGGTTGTGAACGCGGTGCGTCTTGATGCTGGTATGCAGGGAGGACTCCTGCGTCTTGATTTGAAGACACCATCGATTTGTAGTCTCTTTCTGTCAAGGCATTGCAAAGATCATCGTTTTGTAATCTTTGCTTTAGCTCCTTGATATGTAAGAGTCGTCCGATTGTAATTCCCGATGTTGATTATGAAGGCTGTTGATTAGAGCTTTCATCAGTTGTCGTGAAGATCGTCAGATTGTAACCTTCAGCGATCTACGTGAAAGTCTTCAAATTGTAGCCTTCTGAAAGTCGTCAGATTATAACCTCCATCATCGGTGTTTGATAGGGAATCAGCTATCTATTGTGATTTTTAGACAGCCTACAGAACCCCCTCCAAAGTTTTCGAAAGTTTGCTGTTGACTGGGATGAATTTTTGAAATACTTTGGATCTCAACTCTGATCTTAGAGCTGTTGATTCTTTGTGGTAAAGGATTTGTTCTCTGCACTTACTTCGAAGGCATCTTTGTTGAAGGGATTTGCCACGTAGGACGTGTGTGAAGGTATGCGACATAATCCTGCTTCTGGAATGTGGGGGTGGACCATGCATTTTGAACTTGAGATGCAGATCTCATCCTTGCATGTTGAATTGAACACGGGTGTGACCTCGGTGTTTGGTTTTTGCATCGTAGGTCTGACCTCAACGTTTTGACTTAAGACATGGAAGTGGCTTCTGTGTATTTTTGACTAAGTCTTTGAGACTTGTCTTTGGCTCATCTGTTTTAAGTCTCGGCTCACATCCATTAAGCTGATGGGCCTGCAAACGTGCATATGATTTTGGAAAACCCTCAGCCATCAACGAATTTGATAAGCCTTTACTGACTACCGTTTGAGTCGGGCTAGCATGTAGATTGTCTAAGTCCGTTCCACATGTAACGTTGTGCTAAGAGAATAAACACTCTTAGACTTGATGCTATGATTTTGAATACATAGACTTTGTCATTTTCACGGGAAAAGACTAACCGGCAACGCGTGTTAGGCGTAAGCTTATCTCTTATTAGGGATCGAGATAAAGTCCCCCATACATGTGAGGCATGGATTTTGATGTCCTTTTCACGGTAAAAGACTAACCGACAACGCGTGTTAGGCGTAGACTTATCTCTAATTAGGGATCAAGATAAAGTCCCCCATGCGTGTAAGACATGGATTTTTGGTGCTACGATGTTGAATACGTAGGCTTCGTCGCTGTTTCTTCTTGTGTTATTTGAAACACTAAAAGAAAATTGAAAGCGCCAGAGGTGTAATATTAACTTGGCATGAATTTTTACTTAGAGTGAAATTCAGAAATTTTCTTCACTATCCCTAGGATAATTGCAGAAAATCTTTAATCCCTGGGGATTTTATAATGAAAACTTGCTATTCTTGTTAAAAATTGATTAACAAGTTCATTGGGGGATTTGACTGTTAGAGGTGTGATGTTAACCTAACAGTATTTTATGAGCTTATCGCTCTATTGAAGAGAGTCGATAAGTTGATTTGGTCGGGAATTTGTTACGATCGGAGCAACTTTGTGGACTTATCATCCTATTAAAGAGGATTAATAAGTGGATTCTGTCAGAGGTGTGATGTTAACTTGACGGGAATTTGTTTCGATCGGGGCAACTTTGTGGACCTATCGCTCTATTGAGGAAGATTGATAAGTGAATTTTGTCAGAGGTGTGATATTAACGTGACGGGAATTTGTTACGATTGGAGCAACTTTGTGGACTTATCATCCTATTGAAGAGGATTGATAAGTGAATTTGTTAGAGGTGTGGTATTAACGTGACAGGAATTTGTGTTGCGATTGGAGCAGTTTTGTGGACTTATCATCCTATTGACGAGGATTGATAAGTAGATTGTTAGAGGTATGGTGTTAACATGACAAGAGAATATGTTACGGTTGGAGCAACTTTGTGGACTTATCATCCTATTGAAGAGGATTGATAGGTAAATTGTCAGAGGTTTAGTGTTAACATGACAAGAATTGGTTATGATCAGAGCAACTTTGTGGACTTATCATCCTATTAAAGAGGATTGATAAATGAATTTGTCAGAGGTGTGGTATTAACGTGACAGGAATTTGTGTTGCGATTGGAGCAACTTAGTGAACTTATCATCCTATTGAAGAGGATTGATAAGTAAGTTGTCAAAGGTTTAGTGTTAACGTGACAGAATTTGTGTTGCGATTGGAGCAACTTTGTGGACTTATCATCCTATTGACGAGGATTGATAAGTAGATTATCAGAGGTATGATGTTAACTTGACAGGAATGTGTACTTATGACTTGCATAAGATTTTGGGAATTAGCGTCTCGCTGGGAAACTTGCTAGGTGATTTATCATCAGGAACGATGAGTTCTGATACTTATGATTTGAATAAGATTTTGAAGACTTAGTGTTTTGCTGGGGAAGATTACGATTTGAGCAATTTTGAAGACCTATCATCCTATTGGCAAGGATTGGTAAGTTGATTATCAGAGGTGTATTATTAACTTGACAAATTGGGAGTGATGCAAGATGCATTCATACTCTGTGGGGGTGATGATCGTCAGAAGTATAATGTTAACTTGACGATGTGAAAGATTCGTTACTTTTAATCCAATGGATTCCAAGTAACCAACCCTCAGTCTTGATTAAGACTTAGCAGGGGAATAAGAAGAGGTAGACAAGGCACATCGCCTAGTGAGGCACTATCCATGAAGTCGGAATAGAGGCACATCACCAGGTAGGCCATTATCTGATGAGTTTGACTATCAGAGGTAACTATTAACGTGATAGTTTTGTGGACCTGCCATCCTATTGAATAGGATTGATAGGAGAATTTAGGAGAAAGGACTATCAGAGGTAAATGTTAACGTGATAGTTTTGGTGGACCCGCCATCCTATTGAAGAGGATTGGCAAGTTGATGGACTATCAGATGTAACTGTTAACGTGATAGTTTTACTGGACCCGTCATCCTACTCGAAGAGGATTGGTGGGGGAATTTGGAGGACATGGACTATCAGAGGTAACGGTTAACATGATAGTTTTGGTGGAACCGTCATCCTACTTGAAGAGGATTGGTGGGGGAATTTGGAGGAAATAGACTATCAGAGGTAACAATTAACGTGATAGTTTTGGTGGACCCGTCATCCTACTTGAAGAGGATTGGTGGGGGAATTTGGAGGAAATGGACTATCAGAGGTAACGATTAACGTGATAGTTTTGGTGGACTTCGTGGTTGACAGAGGTATTCTATTGAACATAACAACTCAGAAAATTTATTACTCATAATCGAATGAACTACAAATAAACCAACACCCAGTCTTGAACAAATGTAGGGGGGAAAAGGGTAGACGTGGCACATCACCTAGTGGGCCACTATCTAACGAGTTTGACTATCAGAGGTAATTATTAAAATGATAGTTGTTGGACCTGCCATCTTACTGAAGAGGATTAGCTTCAATGGTCGTAGTATCTTCCCCTTCTGACTGAGAAGATTGGGCTTGGTCCGATTGCTCAGGAGAAGATTGGGCTTGGTTCGATTGCTCAGGAGAATATTAGGCTTGGTCTGATTGCTTAGGCTAATCCTGCCTACTTTGTTCTTCAGCTTTGATCCTGGCAATGATCTTTTGAGCCTGTTCGCCTTGAGAGATTAGTTGTCTTCAGGAACGGCATTCTGTAACTCCTATTCGAGCTAGGAGGTCGGTCTGCAAGTTATGTCAACAGGTCTCTACTAAGGTAGACTGTGTCATACCTGACGAACAGCGGAGAGCCATGGTTCGGAACCTCTTGACGAAGGCTTTGACAGACTCCCTCTTTTTCTGTTTAGTAGCGAGAAGAGTATGGATGGAGACTTCTGTATCCTCTTTAAAGAATCTTGATAGGAAGATTCTCTCTAAATCTGCCCACTTTTGGATACATCCGACAGACAGTATCCTGAACCATTCAAAGGCAACTCCCTTGAGGGTGCCAATGAATAATCGAGCCGGTATGGCGTCATTTGATATCACATTCCCAATCTGTGACTTAAAATGATAGATATGTTGATTCGGTGATCCCGTGCCGTCAAAAGTTTGTAGTGTCGGGACCTCGAATTTTGGAGGATAAGGGGCTGCATCCCATTTGGCAGGATAAGGCCTAGTAACTCGCTCATCTTGGAGCTCACTTCTGTTAGCAATAACATTTAGGCGGGCTTCCAATTCCTCGATTTTAGCCAACTGAGGATTTTGCTCATTCTTAGCTTCTCTTTCTTCATCAGAGAAAGATTCTAGGTTGTGGGCTTCTTGGTCAGAAGCCGTGTCATCAACCAATTTTCCCTTCCCTTTGCTTGTGTGAGGTTAGGATGAAGACGCTTCTCCTCCGGGAAGATTCTTGCCTAAACAGCGAATCTGTCTCCTGAGATTTGGCCTTGTCTGCGACGAGTTGAGTCAACAGAGCCAGGAGTTCATTGATGGCCTTCTGCTGAGATTTGAGCATGACCTCCTACTTGTCAAGTTTCTTCGCGAGATCTTCATGGTTTCCCGTCATATAAGCGGAGCTCTCATGTTTAATAAAAGAGCTTGATGATTGGGACTCTGCAATGGCCGAGTGTTCGTCATCGGAATTTGTTCCTCTGGCTAACCTCCGATAGTTAACAGGGGGAATGGCTCCTGTTCACGTCCGAGTGTGTTGGTAGACTCCTTCAAACTCGTTAGCAATTTTTCTTATGATCGGTAAACGACTTGTCTCAGAGTCATCGGAACTAGGACCTGAGGCTTTCTCTCTACCGATCACATTGATAGTAACCCTAGGATACTCGGTCTCTGGAGACTTCTTCCTGTGAGAACGTCGTTGTTGGTTGGGCAAGGCAACATGCGTTAATTGGTCGAACACCAATTGTTTGGCCGCATATGAACAACATTGACATCCCGAGAGGACCGTAGGAATCAGCCGTTCATATTAGAATGAACGAATGACTTGTTGCATCGGTCTTTCTCTTGATATGAACACTCTCAAATGTGTTGCAAAGACTCGAGAAGAGTTGTTCGCTGATCGTGAGGTTTGAATTAGAACCCCCAGTCTATGATTGGATGGGACTGGCTCCTGATAAACATGGATCTGGTTAAGATGCCCAGAATCCATGGAATACCCCCCGGCGAGGTTCGGGGCAGCGCCCCAAAGCTCCACAGTATATACCAGGCTCTTTATTGAATTTTGTTATCCGAACGCATGCCTGAGCTCCAGGTTTAGCTGGTGAAACGCAGTCTTGAAGTCCGTATTTTGGTTCTGAAACGCATATTTGAGAGTTGCGTTCATTTTGTGGAATGCGCCCCTGAGGGCTGCGTTCAGTCTTCTTCACACAGAGCCTATGTTTGGGCTCATAGACGCGAGACTTGCATTCTGAAACAGAAACGCAGGGCACAGGGTCGTGTTTAGGCTCACAAACACGAAAATCGTGTTGACTTAAGGATAGACATTCTCGGAGATGTGCTCGTCGTAGGGATCTCCTCCTGCGTTGAGCGACATTCTTCTTAGACTCCTTCAAGGCCCTTATAGAGACATCACCATCTGTGTTGATCAGGTTTGTCGCCTCAATAGGCTTCTTGTGACCCGATACCCATCGTCTTGGCACGGGTTTGGCTGAAGCTGAGCCCACTCCATCGGGGGAGGGGCTGTCCGAGCAGTCTTCCTTAGGCGGTTCGGCTGTAATTGGAGCAGTTGGAGCTTTAGTCTTTTTGGAGACTTTGTGGATCTTACGCATAGCCTTGGGGCTAAGGGATCCGGAGGAGGGAGCCTCCTCAAACTTGGCTTGATCAAACTCAACAATAAGAGTTTCGACGGTTGTTCCAATGAGATGAACGTCGGATTGCACCACCACTTCTTCGTCAGAGAAGCTCGTCCCTAGCGGAGTCGCCATCTTTTGTTTGGTGAAAAATTTGCAGTAAAAGAAACGAAGGAAAATTGATTTGTATTCCTTTAATCTCAGTTACAATTGGATTTCCTGATTACAAAAGAGAGGAGAATAATCTGGATTCTCCCCTTTGTTTAATTCTGGGTTCTTCATGGTGGCGATGAGATACCTCCCTCGAATGCTCACGTCGAGTTTGCTTCTCGTTGACGATCTGACGTCTTGTTTCACTAGAACATGATCTTCTCCTCACGATTTGACGTTGTGGAGAACTTGCGTGGTAAGTTTTAGAACTCTTGATGAGTTGAATGATCTTAACCGTAATTGGTTAGACAAGCCAAAGATCTCTTCTTTGCCGCCAAGGAGAAGGATCCAAAAGCCAGCCCGAGAAAGATCCAAACTAAGCTTATTTCTTAGTTATTTATAGGGGATTAAGGGGTATAACCGCCCCCCTTAATTCGCTCCTAAGTGGGGATAATGGGATGTAACCTCCCCCTTAAATCACTCCTGGGTGGAGTTGTGATCCCCTCAGATCGTGGGAAAACGGTTTTGAAACTGTTCAGCTCGTGTTTGAGTGAGTCAAACGCAAAACCCGCGTTCTGGCATGAATTCTGCGTTCAAACGCAGTATCTGGAAACTTGGACGCAGTGTCTGAAAGCTCGGACGTATCGGCTGGAAGCTACGTTGGCAGTTTGTTAGAAGCTGCGTTTGATAGCGGATGAAAGCTGCGTTGGCAACTTTTGGAGCTGCGTTTGGGGCCGAACATGAACTGCGTTGGTAGCCGGATCTGAGCTGCGTTTGCAGCTTTTGGAGCTACGTTTGCAGCCGAACATGAGCTGCGTTGGCAGCCGGATCTGAGCTACGTTTGCAGCTTTTGGAGCCGAACTTGAGCTGCGTTTGCAGCGTTTAGAGCTGCATTTACGCTACGTTAGTAGCTGTGAACGCGGTGCGTCTTGATGCTGGTATACGGGGAGGACTCCTACGTCTTGATTTGAAGAGACCGTCGATTTGTAGTCTCTTTCTGTCAGAGCGTTGCAAAGATCGTTATTTTGTAATCTTTGCTTTAGCTCCTTGATATGTAAGAGTCGTCCGATTGTAATTCCCGATGTTGATTGTGAAGGCTGTTGATTAGAGCTTTCATCAGTTGTCGTGAAGATCGTCAGATTGTAACCTTCAGCGATCTACGTGAAAGTCTTCAAATTGTAGCCTTCTGAAAGTCCTCAGATTGTAACCTCCATCATCGGTGTTTGATGTGGAATCAGCTATCTATTGTTATTTTTAGATAGCCTACACTTTGGCCGAGTTGTTTCAATGCGACTCGGCTACCAAGGGCTTTTTCGGTTTGTTTAGTTTGGGCTTGTTTCGTCCTTTACGCGCATTCCGTCGTTTTATTAACTTGTACACTTCACCGATTCGCTTCATACATTTTGTTAACTTGGTGGTGGCCAATAAGCGTGCGGGTCACTTGGTGGTGGTCGGTGATTACGCGAGCCACTTGGAGCTGACTGATGAGTGCGCGGGCCACTTGGCAGTGGCCGGTGAGCACACATGCCACTTGGCGGTGGCTGGTAAACACGTGGGCCACTAGGAGGTGGCCGGTGAGCATGCGGGCCACTTGGTTTGCTATTCTGGTGGCCGATGAGCGTGTGAGCTACTTGGCGGTGGCCGATGAGCATGCGGGCCACTTGGCGATGGCCGGTGAGCACGCGAGCCATTTGGAGCTGGCTGATGAGTGCGCCGGCCACTTGGCGGTGGCCGGTGAGCACACGGGCCACTTGGCGATGGTCGGTGAGCATGTGGGCCACTTGGAGATGGCTGGTGAGCATGAGGGCCACTTAGCAGTGGTTGGTAAGTACCTGGGCCACTTGGAGGTGGCCGGTGAGCACACGGGCCACTTGGTTTGCTATTCCAGTGACCGATGAGCGTGTAGGCCACTTGGCGATGGTCGGTGAGCATGCATGCCTTGGTGGTGGCCAGTGAGCATGTGAGTCACTTGGAGCTGGCTGATGAGTATGCTAGCCACTTGGCGGTGGCTGGTGAGTACGTGGGCCACTTGGAGGTGGCCAGTGGCCACGCGGACCACTTAGTTTGCTATTACAGTGACCGATGAGCGTGTGGGCCACTTGGCGGTGGCCGGTGAGCTTACAGGCCACTTGGCAGTGGCTATTTCAATAGCTTGTTTCTACGTCAAGTAACGGTTCGCCGATTCGCTTCATGCACCTATCGGTGTTAGATAATCCTCTTTGACTCGGATAACGACGTTTGTTATCTTTTCTTTATCTCGAGCTGTGTGTAGATACCTATAGGCATTTTTAGATGCCTACAGATACCCCCTCCAAAGTATTTTGGACTCATTCTTTTATAAAGGAGTTTAGAATGCTTTGGATAAGATAGACATTGTCCTCAATCTCGTAGAAGGACCTGTGAACCGGTTCAATTCTTGACTTCTTTAGCCTTCAGTCTATTTAGTATTTTGTCGAATAGATAAAGTTCTTCTGGCGCTGCGTTTATCGTCTAACCGTTGTTGAGGTCTTGAACTGAAGTTGGTGTGTACGTTTTTAAACTTAGCTCATGTCATTGAGTTGACTTTGAACTGTTCATCTTTGTCGGGAGTTTGTATCTAAATGTGATTGAACTTCTCGGAATAATCCTTTAACCTAGAATTTTTCTTAGCCTTATTTGGCAAAGTCTTCAACACGCTGACTAGTATTGACCTCAATTTACAACACGTTGACCAGTGTTGACTTTCATTTGCGACGCGTTGACCGGCGTTAACACAGTTTAAGCTCTTGAGGTGTTGGAGCGTGACAGTCCCAAATGTTGGGGCTACAGGACCAACTGTTAAAGCTGATTTATCTGTATGTATGGATCTTATCCTAAAGTTGTCAGATCCTTAAGTCACGAGACCAACTAAAGGAGCTGGTGCGTCAATGACTCATATTTATTGGATTTTTAGCAAACCCTCAGCCATCAATAGGTTTGATGAGCCTTTACCGACTATCATTTGAGTCGGGCTAGCATGCAGATTGTTTAAGGCCATTCCACATGTAACGTTGTGCTAAAAGAGTTAACTCTTTTAGTACTACGATATTAAGTACGTAGACTTTGTCTTTCTCACAGGAATAGACTACCCGGCAACGCGTATTAGGCGTTGATTTATCCCTTCTTAGGATTCGGGAAAAAAGTCCCCGGACTTAGATTCTGGTGTCTTTTTTACTCGGTGAAAGACTAAACCGGCAAGGCGTGTTAGACGCTAACTTATCCTTATTTACGATTCAGGATAAAATTTTCCATACGTATGAGGCACAGATTATGGTGTTATTAATAACAACCTGTTATAATGTCGAATATATGGGCTTTTATCCTTTTTTACGATAAAAAACTCACTGGAAACACGTTTTAGGCGCTGACTAATCCCTACTTAGGCTTCAGGATAAACTTCCCCAGACTTGAACTCTTGTGTCTTTTTCAACCGGTAAAAGACTAAATCGGCAACGCGTGTTGGACGTTGACTTATCCCTACTTAGGATTTGGGATAAAATTTCCCCGTGCATGTGAAACACGGATCTTAGGAGTTGAAAACACGGTGTCTTCTCTTGGGGCAAAGACGAACCCGATACTGAAAGGAAGAATTTTATATTCTATCTCTAGTTACAAAGAAAACTCAAAGTGGGATTTCCACTTCAAGAATCCGGGAAGGTGAAACTAAGAGTGGGATCTCCACTTTGAGAATAAAAAAGAATTGGATAATCCTAACTGTCGGAAGGTTTGATTACCAAACTAAATGTGAGTTTCTCGTTTATCGAGAGTGAATTGGGTTTTTGGCCCTAACCGTAGGAAGATTTGGGAGGTTTTAGATGATCCTAACTGTAGGAATGTTTGATTACTCGATTTAAAATTGGACCTCTCATTCATGGAAGGAATCGAGAGGAGATCTTGGTTGTGACCCTAACTGTGAGAAGGTTTGACCGAGTGGGAGGTTTGAGATGATCCTAACTGTAGTAAGGTTTGACCGTTCAATTTGAAAGTGGACCTCTCATTCATTGAAGGTGAATGAAGGAATCGAGAGGAGATTTTGATTGTGGCCCTAACTGTAGGAAGGTTTGACCTAGTTAATTAATGGGAGTGGGAGTACAAATCACAGTAGGAGTGTTGACTTGCACAAATCGCTTAGTAGGGATTCTTAGTGTCAAGTGATAAGGACTTAACACGAAGGGGTTTGATAATTATCAAAGATTAGCAGCTTGAACTTTTGAATATCGTGTTGGGACTTTAACATTGGGAATGTTAAGTGCACAAACACAGTGGGAGTTTTAATGGACTTAGCTAAAAGAATTTTGGTAGACCCACTGTTAGTTAATTTGATCAGTGAGGGACTTTGTGGTGGAGGACCGTGAATAATCAAGCACTCCACAATTGCATTGTGGGAGTTTCGTTGGGGAAAATTGACCAGATGAAGTCCTTGAATCTTATCTTGACGAAAGAGTGCTCGAAAAATCATAGTGGATGGGTTTTAATCATCTTAGAAATGATTAAATAGCCATGGTGGGAGGTTCTTAATCAAAATTATGAATAAATTATTCCGATGACTGGTTTTCATCATGAATAATCGGTTTTGGGTTATCCATAAGAATGCCATGTGTAGTATCCTTTCGGAACTTCCCTTTGGAATGCATTGAGGTATCCCATCCCCAGCTCTTTAGCGAACCTGAATCCAATTGTATTCGGCCACATTGTTGGGTTATCCTTAAGAATATTAAGAGTAATATTCTCCAGGAACTTCTCGTTAAAGGAAATAAGGGAAGCAGTTTAAACTCGTATACCCATTAAAGGATAAAAAGAAGCAGTTTATACTCTTATACTTGTCGGAGTCTGGGAAGGAGCAGTTTATACTCATATACTTTTCGGAGTGTGCAGAGAATTAGTTTATACTCTTATACTTATCGGAGTGAGGCGTTCTCATTTGGCTTATTCCAACGTTATGACACTGGCTTCAACCAAGACTTGGATGTTATTTTTGAGAGCGAAGCAAGCCTTGGTGGGATGAAGGATCCTCCTGTGGTACGTATAGTACTTTGGATCGGAAGTATCATTAGATTCCTCCTGATTTATGATATGTGGCAACTTGATCTTGTTGCTTTCAAGAAGGGACTCAAAAATGGCCGGAATGTCTTCGTCTTTAAAGGAGTACTCTTATTGGAGTCTCGGATCCGAAGTCTTTTTCTGTCTCCGGGGTTCCTGCTGTGACGTCTAATTAACCTCAATAGCTGGTGCAGGTGCCTTCCTCTTTCCACGAGAGGCGAAGTTTGATTTTGGAGGGTTAGCCACCGATTGACTTCTCTCAGCTTTCTTCCTTCTGATGAAGCGTTCGGGCTGCTCTCCACACAACTTCAACTCTTTCTAGGTCTTGGATGGTGCTACTCTCATAACTTTCAAGATATCAATGGATAGGTTATTATGACAGGTTTGGAGGATGAAGTTCTCTATAACCGAATCTAAGCAATTTATCGCCTTATTCCAGAAGCGCTTGATGAAGTCATCGATTGTTTCTTTGTATTCTTGTTTCTCCTCAAAGAGCATCCTCATTTATACCTTGGTGTCATCAACAAAGAAATTGCTGAGGAATAAGCTTTTTATATCATCCCAGCTATTGATCCTTTCGGGTTTAAGGCGACGGTACCAATCAAAGGCGGGCCCGTGAAGGGTGCTAACGACTGACCGGACCATCAAAAGATCATTACCAGAGATCACTCCCAAGTGGGATTTAAAATAAATCAAGTGTTGAGTCGGGGAACCCTTCCTATCGAACAACATGAAGTTGATCAGGTTGAATTTTGTCGGATACGGGATCGACTCCCACTCTCTTGGATAGTGATATAAAATGTTAGTCTTTTTCACCTTCTTAATGGACATCAAGGCATTGATTTTGCCCTCGAGGTTCTTCATCTTCTCATCCTCACTCAGATCCTTCCTTGATCGATTTCGAGAAGGAACATCACGACCACCCCCGACATTGTCATCATCGGTGGGACCACCCCCAGTATCATTATTTTTAGTAGGACCACCCCTAACATTTTGGTCAATTGGAGGGTTATCTACATTGAGGTGTTCGTCCATGTCTGAATCATCACCTGTCTGGTAGACATTGTTGTGATGACTGGATTCATCGATTTGACCAAACCAAGCTTGGATCCGTCGGTCATGCTCTTCCTTCATCCGCAACATAGTCATTTCTATTTCGAACTTGAAGTTCTCCTTCTGCTTAGCCAAAGAATCTTCAAGAATCTTGGTCATTTGCTCGGTGTTGATCATAAATGCCTCGTAGGATTGTCCTGGGCTGGATACTATATTGTTAGAAGGGACTGCAGAGTTAGCATCTGATTAACGCAGAATTTTTTTTGGATTACAAACATTAGCGAAGGCAAGAGCTGTCACCAATGTTCATTGGCAACGGTCATTTTCCCATCCCCAATGTTAATTGGCGATGGGGCTGAAGCCGTCGCCAGTGAACATTGGCGACGGGGCTGAACCCGTCGCTAATGAGCATTGGCGGCGAATGTAGTCTCATCACCAATATTCATTGGCAATGAGGCTATGGTCATCGCCAATGTCCATTGGCGACGGCTGTATTTCTGTCGCTAATGAACATTGGTGACGGGGTCATACCCATCGCCAATGTTTTCCATCCCTAATACATATCTGTTGCCAATGAACATTGGCGATGGATGACCCCGTCATCAATGTTCATTGGCGACGGACTGTTCCCCATCGCGAAAGTGTATTCGTGACGGATTTTATTGCATTGGTGATGGATTTTCCCATCGCCAATGCTCTGTTTTTCTACTAGTGACATTACGATAATATTTGATTGCTCTGTTATGATAACACTTGCACTTCACTCTCTTCTAATTCTACATTTTACTTATTCCTACTCTACACAATCTAACCGTGTATGCTAAATATAAAATAGTAATCCTCAATACTCAAAGCACTCTCAGAGTTTTGGTAGTTCAGATATACTTGACATCATATCACAACAAGAAAAATGCAAATCCCATTGGAACATATCTCATCAGAACAAATTTCAAGCACACTCATAAAAAATATCCACGAAGAAGAGTGTACAAGCTGAAAGATTGTGAACGTGAGGACATGTGGGCCACATCCACGAGGCCACACCCACGCAGATGCGGATGTCTGCAGCGGGCCCAGGGTCCACCCGCTGTACATGTATTGCTATACATGTGTAGTGACATTTTCCTCTCCTATAAATATAGTCAGCTAGGGTTTTCTATAGGTGGGGAAAAACGCAAGTGAAACAGAGGATTCTTGCGATTGTTTAGAGGAGAAAAGAAGGTTTTCTTTGGCGGCTAAAAGAGATCTAGATCTGAGATCTTGAGGAGAGAAAGAGAAAGCTTGGAGAGATTTTACAAGAGAGAGGTCAATTTCTTTTGGGTACAATCAAATCTTCTTCTTTTGTGTCGAGCTTGTGGATTGCACAAGTTGTCGGTGTTCTCCTTATAGTGGAATCTCTCCTCACCCCTCCCATGGACGTAGGTAAGTTGTGGGTGTTGGCTGTTGCTTGCAGGTTCCCTCGACGAGTCAGTCCTAGAATTAATGAGAGGAAGAGTGTATATTTCACTTTGTTGAGATATTTCACTTTTTATTCTTATTTCTTTTATGAAACAAGAATATAGAGGTTGGCTTGAGCTTTTGTGAAAACAAAAATCAGAGCTTTCTCTCAGGCTATATCGCTTCCGTGATGTGAGGGTGTGACTCTGTGTCTAACAATTGGTATCAGAGCTGTTATTCAGATTAGGAGTGGTGTAGCTTCTGGTTTGAGGTGGTGCTCGGTAATTTTCTAAGAGAAACAGATTTATTAATAGAAGCGGAGAATGGCGTCAACAAGTAAAACGGTTAAAGTTAGAAAGTACGAGATCGAAAAATTTAATGGGAAGAATAATTTTTCCTATTGGAGGATGTAGATGAAAAACTCGTTGATTTCGCAGAAATTGTACAAGGCTTTGGCTGGAAAGGAGAAGAAGCACAAGGATATGTCTGATGAGGATTGAGAGGAGCTAGATCTGGAAGCACGGACATCGATTATCATATGCCTTGAGAGAGATGTAGCTTTCTTGGTAGATGGAGAGGAAACAGTTACATGCGTGTGGTCGAAGTTAGAGAGCACCTTCATGGCGAAGAGTCTAACAAATCAGATCTATTTAAAATTCAAATTGTATACTTGCAAAATGGAGGAGGGCTCATCAATCCAGGAATACATCAACAAGTTTGATAGGATCATATCAGACTTAAAGGACATAGATGTGACAGTTGAAGATGAGGATCGGGCGCTTCTACTACTTCTAACTCTGCCGAAGTCTTATGAGAACCTGGTGCATACACTGATGCTTATGAGAGACAATTTGACGATGGATGAGACTAGAATAGAGATTCTAGCGGATAATCTTCGAAAGATTGCAACCAGTAACATGACTATTAATGGTAACAAAGAACAAGCGTAGGGATTGTTTGCTAAAGGAAGGAGCAATGAACGAGGAAAAGACAAGGGAGGAAAGTCTAGATCTAAATCAAGACCTCTTGTGGGAAGACCGTATTTCAAATGCAGTGAAATTGGGCATTTCAAGGTTGACTATTCAAATAAGAGAGTAGGTGGAAAGAAGAACAACAACAAGACTGAGAGGAGAGAAGGCAAAGAAGAAGCGAGCTATGTTTCATAGGAAGGAAGCGAGAAGGAATGGTATGTCGTCACGGGTGGCGAGGATATCTCCGGGAAGTGGATTCTTAATTCAGGTTGCTCTTACCACATGTGCCCAAATAGGAAGTGGTTTACTACCTACAGAAGCATTGATGGTGGAACCGAACCTTGACGGATGTGAGGCACGTTCCAACTTGCGGAAGAATCTTATCTCAATTGGTGCATTAGACTCCGGTAGTTGTAAGATTGTTATAGAAAACGAAGTGAAGAAGGTTGTTTGGGGTTCCCTTGTAGTGATGAAGGGTATTCATCATGGTAATTTATATACTTTCTCAGGTACGGCGGTGATGGGAGATGCAGCGGTTAGAACTGAAGGAAGCGGTGGAGACTAAGGGTGTTAATTGAGCGGATACGGCTCGGATATGATACTTACCATATCCATATCCACTTACCCATCTTGGATACGGATATGAATATGAATATACGTCGGTAAGAAAAATTCATATCCATATCTGCCAAAATCGGATATGGTTACAGATATAGATGCGGATATATAAACGGATATGCATGCGGATACAAAAAGGATATTAGAAAACTAGATAGTATTCAGAAAAAATATAGTCATGTGATACAAAAAGTGTTAATTAATATGTTCATTATGATTAAAAAGCTAAGATTAGACATCTTGATCATCAAAATTAATCACAAATCCATAATCTAAGACTCGAAACTATCGTAAGAGTATGACCAATATGTATTCGAATATTTTCATATACGGATACGGATATTTCACTACAAAACCATATCCGTAACCATATCCTATCGGTTATAGACTTGAGTAACCATATTTGTATCCTAACGGATACGATTACGGATATTTCCTCGTATACGGATATGGTTTGGCACCCCTATAGTGGAGACCCATGTGAGCACACACGGTTTTAGCATAAGTGGTTGGGCACATGTTAGAGAAGGGTCTAGTTCTGTTTGGTAAGGAGGGTTTGCTGAAGAATTTGAGAAATATTGTATGGATTTTTAAGAGGATTGTGTGTACGGAAAGGCAAACAGGGTCAAGTTTCTGAGAAGCAAGTCTAAGAGCAGGGGATACTAGATTATGTGCACACAGATGTTTTGGGTCCGGCTCAAACAACTTCCAAAGGGGTTCCAGATATTTCGTCTCATTCATAGATAATTATTCGAAATATGCTTGGATTTATTTTCTAAAGCATAAGAATGAGTTGTTCGAGACATTCAAGAAGTAGAAGGTAATGGTTGAGAATAGGACAGGAAAGAAATTGCAGACACTAAGATCTGACAATGGTACAGAATACACAGATGGTGCCTTCAAAGAGTTCAGTGATCATGAGGGCATTGCTAGAAACTGGATAGTCAGATCTACACCACAACAAAATAGGGTCACGAAGAGGCTGAACCGAACATTGCGGGAGAAAGCAATGAGTATACGATCTTATACTGGATTAGGCAAGGAATGGTGGGCAGAATTGTTGGCTACAACTTGTTATATTGTGAACTGTTCTCCACATTCTATATTAGATGGTGATACACCCTATACGGTGTGGTCAGGGGAGCATGCAAATTATGAGAGGCTCCGGATTTTCGGGTGTACCGCCTATTATCACGTCAACGAGGTAAAGCTTGACGTAAGGGCCAAGAAGGCTATATTCTTGGGATATATAAAGGGTGTAAAAGTCTACCGTCTTTGGTGTACAAAAGATTCAAAGTTCATGATCAGCAGGGATGTTACCTTTGATGAGAAATCCATGATTGCTAAGGCGCTAAAGAATGATGGTGTTAGGACTGTTGGGACTTCAAAGTCCTAGGTTATTAAGATAGAACCTAGGGACCAACCAGGTTCTAGTCATGTTCAAGTGGGAAATCATATAGATGATGAGCTTGAGTAGGAGGAGGTTCAGTAGGAGAATACACAAGTACTACAACAATAGCAGCTCAAGGATAGTTTGGCTTTCACTAGGCCAAGGCGAGAATAAAAGAAGGTACTGAAGCTAGGGGCTGATCAACCCCTGAAGCACTATGGCCAGGTTAATTTATTGGAATACACCCTCTCGGTGGAGGATGATGAGCCGGTCTCCTTCAAGGAAGCTATGAGGGACAAGGATAGTGAGAGTTGGTTGGCTGTGATGGAGGAGGAGATAAAATCTCTTCAGAAGAACCAAACATGGGAGGTGGTCCCATTACCCGTAGGAAGAAAAGCTATTGGTTGTAAGTGGGTGTATAAGAGAAAGGAAGATCCTTCAGAGCTCGGTGGTACAAGATACAAGGCTAGGCTAGTGGCTAAAGGGTTTGCACAAAGAGAGGGTGTGGATTACAATGAGATATTTTTTCTGGTGGTGAAACACAATTCTATTCAGGTGCTATTGAGTATTGTTACTCATGGTGAACTTGGACTGGAACAACTCGATGTAAAGACAACCTTCTTGCATAGAGACTTAGATGGAGTGATCTATATGCATCAACCTGAGGGCTACAAGGTTGAGGACAAGGAGAATCATATGTGTCGCTTGAGGAAGTTACTCTATAGACTGAAGCAATCTCCTTGGCAGTGGTACAAGAGATTTGACTCCTTCATGCTGAAGCATGGATTCTTCCAAAGCGATTACGATTGTTGTGTTTACATTCGAAAGCTTCATGAAAGTGATTATATTTATCTTCTTTTGTATGTGGATGACATGCTTATTGCTTCGAAGAGTAGGGTGGAGGTAGATAGATTGAAATCTTAACTTGGTAAAGTGTTCGAGATGAAGGACATGAGCACCGCTAGGAAAATACTGGGTATGAAGATTAAAAGAGAGCGGGCAAATAGGCGATTGTTCTTGAGTTAGAAGGGCTACATAGAACGGGTGATCGTGAGGTTCGGGATGCAAATGCAAAGTCAGTGGTGACTCCATTGGCTCCACATTTTAGGCTTTTAGGTAAACAATCTCCTACTATAGTGGAAGATAAGGCACACATGGAGCGTGTTCCTTATGCTAGTACAGTTAGCAGTTTTATGTACACCATGATGTGTACACGCCCAGATATTTCACAGGCGGTCAGTGTGGTCAGCAGATTCACGGCGAATCCAGGAATGACACATTGGGAAGCAGTGAAGTGGGTCCTGAGGTACTTAAAGGGTATCGTTGATACGTGTTTGTGTTTTGATGGAGATATGTGTCAGATAGACAATGATCTACTACTGGTTATCTATTCATGATACATGAGGCTTCAGTTAGTTGGCGATCGATGTTGCAAGCTACACTTGCACTTTATACTATAGAGGCTGAGTATATGACCATGGCGGAGGGAGTAAAAGAAGCATTATGTTTGTGGAGTCTTCTAGACGATCTAGGGATTGAGCAGGAGAACGTAAACTTGTGGTGCGATAGTAAGAGTGAGATTCACTTGGCGAAGAATCAAGTTCTTCATGCTCGTACAAAGCATATCAATGTCAAGTATCATTTCATGCGGGATGTCCTAGATGAAGATGATATTTCTCTCATGAAGGTGCACACGAATGAGAATCCCACAGACATGTTAATCAAGGTGGTCACAGGTAGCAAGTTCCAGCATTGCTTAGACTTGCTTCACATCATCCCATGTTGATTTGCCCGAGAGGGCATGGCCCTTCGGGGTGGTGATGTGGTGAGGTGGAGACTATGATGGAGAATTGCAGAACTATGATTAGCTTGATCTTGGTCAGAGGGTATGTAGGTAGCCGTAGTATAGTGGCGTAGCTGGTTTGGCCTTGTTTGGTGTTTCAAATCTCTCTGGTGATGTTCATGGTGTTCTTTTCGTGTTCGTCCAAAATTTAAGGTTTATCAAGTGATGTATGAGGTGGAGAATTGTGAACGTGGGGATATGGGGGCCACATCCACGAGGCCACACCTACACAGATGCAGACATCTGCAGTGGGCCTAGGGCCCACCCGCTGCATGTGTATTGCTATACATGTGCAGCGACATTTTCCTCTCCTATAAATACAATCGGCTAGGGTTTTTTGTAGATGGGAAAAACGCAGATGAAATAGAGGGTTCTTGTAGCTGTTTAGAGGAGAAAGAAGGTTTTCTTTAGCGGCTAAAAGAGATCTAGATCTGAGATCTTGAGGAGAGAAAAAGAGAAAGCTTGGAGGGATTTTACAAGAGGGAGGTCAATTTCTACAATCAAATCTTCTTCTTTTGTGACGAGCTTATGGATTATACAAGTCTTTAGTATTCTCCTCATAGTGGAATCTCCCCTCACCCCTCCCGTGGACATAGGCAAGTTTATCGAACCATGTAAATCTCGTGTCTTTACTATTTTTTGGGTGTTGGTTATTGCTTGCTGGTTCCCTCGATAAGTCAGTCCTAGAACTGATGAGAGGAAGAGTGTATATTTTACTTTATTGAGATATTTTACTTTCTATTCTTGTTTCCTTTGTGAAATGAGAATATAGAGGTTGGCTTGAGCTTTTGTGAAAATAAAAAATTCAAGGCTTTCTCTTAGGCTATATCACTTCCGCGGCGTGAGGGCGTGAATCTGCGTCCAACAAAGATCATGCTAGAGTTTAAGTTATGACGCTTGGTTTTCTTATTGAAAGATGTAAGGAGAATTATATCTTAGATTGATACTCAGATTTGAAGATAGCGTTGACCAGCTTGGATCCCCAATGATGGAAAGGAACTATGATAGGTGAAAGTGATCCCCCATATTGTTCATGACATATGTAGCAACCTCCGATCAATCTCAAGAGCCATCACAAATTTGAGTATGTCACCAACTTGGGTATGTGAAGTGGTGTTTGCTCCTAAGATTGATTGAAGGTTGCTACGTGTATCAAGAACAGAGCAGAAGAGTCTCCTTCGTGAAGTTGTTTTCATGCTCCCTAATGGAAACTCTCCTCTTCATCTAGAACTGGTAAAACCTCTTTTTCAAGTGAAGCCGATTCTCAAATCTCTTAGTAAGGTACTTTTCATTGAGCGTTTCCCATAATCTCTTCGTTAACGTCTCGTTCATCACATAATAAATAAGATTAGGCATCAAGCATGACCGAATAACTTCACAAGCCTACTATTCATTTTTTTCCAAACCCTGTCCTCCATATCTGTGGGTTTCTCTTGTAACTCAAGAGTCTCCTCCAAATTCTATGCATCTAATGCATCCATCACCTGGCACCTCCATAAACCGAGATTAATCTTCCCATCGAACTTCGGAATATCAATCTTCATATTATTAATGCTCAGACTCTGTATCGCCTTCGTAAGAGATGAACCTGATATGATTACTTCTTCCATGTTGTCAATCTAACTCTTCAAATAGGAATCCTTCAGTGAATCCTTTGAACAAGCCCCAAGCCAAACCTGAAGCTCTGATACCACTTGTTATGCACAACGGAACTCGAATCACATGAACAAGAATGAGGAAGATCACAACCAAACAAGCATAAATCACAACCACAGCAAAAACACACAAGTTTTACGTGGTTCGGCAAGTTGCCTACGTCCACGGGGCAAGGAGGGGGGAGTTCTTACTATTAGAAATCAAGAGAATGCAAATAGGATTACAAATCTCACCAAAAACCCTCAAACAAAGCTCTCTAGATTTCTCACAAATCTCCCATAATTGTATGCAGCAATCCTCTCTCAAAACTGCTCGAAAAATGTCATTTCTTATTTTCTCTTCTAAAATGTTTCATATATATATAAATCCTAAAACTAAAAACATACTAGAAATTCTAAAACCAAAATTAAAATAGATTAGGAATCCTAATAATCTGTTACCAAAATAGATTAGGAATCTTGTTACCAAAATAGATTAGGAATCCCAATAACCTGTTACCAAAATAGATTAGGAATCACAATAACTTGTAACAAAATAAATTAGAAAACATATTATGAACCTGCTATCCAATAATTCTTCACCTCGGTGAAGTTTTTCCAAATCTAAGCCGACGCCAATACCAACCAAACATCCCATTTGTTACGTCCAGTACGAAGTGGAACAAATCCACGATAACGGACTCAATCCACAATAAGTCAAAACCCAAACGAGAATGCGAACAAACTCCAAATGTCGGTATCAACTCACCAAACCAGCTTCATCATAACTGACTGCCTACGTATCCTCTTGCCCAAGGAATCAAGCCTCACGTAGTTCACTCAAATGGCCTCCAAAGGCCCTCAACATTGAAGAATGTTCAATAGCTTCAAACAATGACCAAATTTCACACCTGAAACAACTTTGGTCAATATATCTATAGGTTTGTTCTTCATGTGGATCTTCTCTAATATGACGTCTCCATCATCCAAAATATCACGAACAAAGTGGAATTTGACATCAATATGCTTCGTGCATGCATGATAAACCTGATTCTTCACCAAATAGATAGCTAACATGCTATCATAATATACCCGAAGGGTCTCCTGTGTAATCCCCTAGTCCTCTAACAATCCATGCAACCACAAAGCCTTCTTCACAGCTTCAGTCACCGTCATATACTCCGTCTTTATAGTAGAGAGAGCCACTATAGATTGAAGTGTACATCTCCATCATACCGGTGCTCCTGCCAATGTAAATACATATCATAAAGTAGACCAGCTCTTGTCAAGATTCCCCACATAATCTGAATCCATGTAGACAATACAATCCTACCCTATCTTTTCATTCTTTTGAAAAATCAAACCAACATCCATGGTACCTTTAACATACCGTAGAATCCACTTCACGCCCTCTCAATAACCCTTCCCGGGGTCGTGCATGTACCTTGATACCATACTCACGGCCTGTAACAAATTTGACCTTGTACATACCATAACATACATCAAGCTACCCTCCATACTGACATATGGAACCTTTAACATATAATTTCTGTTCTTAACTGAAGCATGTGATATATTAGCTGAAAACTTAAAGTGGGGAGCCAATGGAGTGCTAACTGCTTTTTCATTTCCATCAAAGCTAAATTTCTTCAACATCTTCTGCAAGTAACTTCTCTGTGTAAGCTTCAATCTCGCCTTCATCGTATCTCTCTCGATCTCCATACCCAATATCTTCTTAGCTTCTCTAAGGTCCTTCATCTCAAACTTGGATGACAGCTCCTTTTTTAACTTTCGAATAGCTAAAGAATTCTTGGAAGCAATAAGTATATCATCAACATATAATAACAAATATATGTACTCACTATCCTGTAGCTTGTGCATGTAAACACATGGGTCATATGGGCTCCTCGTGTACCCATGGCCAATCATAAAGCTGTCGAATCTCTTACCATTATCGTGGCGATTTCTTAAAAACCACAAAGAGACTTCTTCAGCTTTCATACTAAATCCTCCTTTCCTGTAGCTTTAACTCCTAAGGGTTGTGTCATGTAGATCTCCTCATCAAAAATCTCCATGTAGAAAGGCTGTCTTGAGATCTATCTGGACCAAATCCAAATCCAGATGCGCCACCAATGCTAATAAAATCTGAATCGATGAATGCTTCACAACGGGTAAAAATACCTCGTTGTAATCAACACCCTTAAGCTGTGCATATCCCTTGGCAACCAATCTGGCTTTATACCTAATGTCCCTAATAGAAGATCCTTCTTTTTCGCATATACCCACTTGCAACTAATAGCTTTCTTACCCTTAGGTAGCTTTGCAAGTTCCTAAGTGTCGTTCTTCAAAAGAGACCTCATCTCCTCCTTCATAGCTTCCCTCCACCTGATCGAGAGCTAGACTCTGCCTCCAAGAATGTAGATGGAACCATATCATCAATGACCTCCACTGATAATACATATGCAACAATAACATCATTATATCTACCTAGCCGACGAATCACCCTTCTAGGTCTATTTGCTGCAATGGACTCCTAAACATGACCCTGCTCTTGAGTCTCACCATCCACTGTATCCTTTATATGCCCGGCTATCATCCCATCTCCTTCCAGTGTCACATCTGTAGGAGCCTCAATGGATACAATGCTATCTAGAGTGGGTGGAGTCACATCATCCTCCACCTGGTGTGATATTTCTCAAATCTGGTCTTCCTCCATCTGCTGAGAAACTTGAGGTTTCATTATGTACGCTTCATTAAATATGACATCTCTGCTAATAACTATCTTCTTATCCTGTGGATGCTATAGCTTGAAGCCTTTTATTCCTTCTCTAAATCTCAAAGACTGCTTTAATCGCCCTTGGATTCAATTTACCATCATTGACATAGTAATAAGCAAGACACCCAAATATCCAAAATGACTCATAGTCACTAGCCACCAAACCGGACCAACGCTCCATAAGAGTCTTCCCCTGTATCGCAGTGCACGACAGCCTGTTAACGAGATGGCTCGCAAAAACTAACGTCTCGGCCCAAAAGAATCTAGACAATTCATTCTGTATCATCATAAATCGCACCTTCTCCAGAAAGGTACGGTTCAATCTCTTAGCTACCCAGTTCTGTTGTGGTATCTCTCGAACTGTGAAGTGTTGCCTAATGCCGTGATCCCGACAAAACTGCAGAAATGTATCACTTTTATACTCTCCATCGTTATCTGAATGAAGAGTCTTCACCTTTCTACCTATCTGTGGCTCACTTTCTTTTTTCACTCCACAAAAATATCCAGGATCTCATGTTTATGCTTCATAGGATATACTCAATTCCTCCTAGAATAGTCATCAATGAAAGTGATAAAATAGTTGGCCCTACCAAGTGATGTGTGCTTGGAAGGGCCCCAAACATCTGTGTGAATATAATCTAATATACCTTGGGTGTTGTGAATAGCGATGCAAAACTTCACTCTAGTCTTCTTCTCAAGTACACAATGTTAACACAGCTCCATCTTGCAGGTCTTAGTACCTTTCAATAGCCCCTATTTCGCCAATGATTGTAGGAACATATCTCCTGTGTGTCCAAGTCTCATGTGCCATAGGGTGGTAGTATCCTTCTCTGTAGTGATAGAATCTGCCTGACCTCCTGTAAGTGTCTTTTCCTTCAAGTATTATAGGTTGTTTTCCCTAACACCTTACATCATAACCATATAACCCTTCGTGACCTTCATAGTAGCATCCTCTAAGGTCACCCAATAACCTGCTGCCTCCAAAGTATTAAGAGAAATGATGTTCTTTGTCAACTATGGTACGAACCTCACTTCTTTCAACTACCTAACCATACCATCATGCATCCTGATCCGGACTGAACCAATACCATTAATAGGGCATACGTGATCATTACCCATAAGCACGACATTCCCTCTTTACAGCTCCTCAAAGCTGGAGAACCAATCTCTCCTAGGGCAAATGTGATATGTGGCTCTCGAATCTAACATCCACTCTGTAGAGTCGGCATAGCAAACTGAAAGTAGTGCATGACACGAATAACCTAAAGAACCTGAATCTGAATGCTCGCCAATAGCTTTTGCAACATTCACTTCTGAAGCTTGTACAGCTTTTCCCTTGTTCTTCCCGGCATTATCCTTCAACTTTGGGCAGTCAATCTTCCAATATCCATCTTCTTTACAAAAATAATATTGATTTCTACTAACACTCTTATAACCACCGCTATTCTTCGATTTTGAGCGGTTGACTTGGTGGCGGTTTGGACTACGGCCTCAAACTACTAATGCATCTCCCGATGCCTTCTCGGAGGGTTCTCCATCACTCTTCCTCAACTCATAATTCACCAACGCTGATATCACCTCCTTGTAGCTAACAATAGTTCTTCCATTGATCATCGTGAGAACGAACGTACTATAATCATCCTCGGGCAACGAACACAAAAATAACATCGCCTTATTTTCATCCTCAACCATGATGTCCACATTAGTCATATCTGAAAGTAGCTTCGTGAAGTTGTTTACATGCTCCCTAATGGAAACTCCCCTCTTTATCTTTAATTGGTAAAACCTCTTCTTCAAGTGAAGCCGATTCTCAAATCTCTTAGTAAGGTACTTTTCATTGAGCGTTTGCTACAATCTCTTCGTTGACGTCTCGTTCATCACATAATAAATAAGATTAGGCATCAATCATGACCGAATAACTTCACAAGCCTACTATTCATTTTTTTCCAAATCTTGTCCTCCATATTAGTGGGTTTCTCTTGTAACCCAAGAGTCTCCTCTAAATTCTGTGCATCCAATGCATCCATCACCTAGCACCTCCACAAACCAAAATTGATCTTGCCGTCGAACTTTGGAACATAAATATTTGTATTATTGATGCTCAGACTCTGTATCGCCTTCGTAAGAGATGGACCTGATGTGCTTGCTTCTTCCATGTTATCGATCTAACTCTTCAAATATGAATGCTTCAGCGAATCTTTCGAACAAGCCCTAAGCTAAACCCGAAGCTCTGATACCACTTGTTGTGCGCAGCGGAACTCGAACCACACAAACAATGATGAGGAAGATTACAACCAAACAAGAATAAATCACAACACAATAAGAATACACAAGTTTTACGTGGTTCAGCAAGTTGCCTACATTCATGGTGCAAGGAGGGGGAGTTCTTACTATTAGAAATCAAGAGAATACAAATAGGGTTACAAATCTCACAAAAAACCCTCAAACAAACCTTTCTAGATCTCTCACAAATCTCTCACAATAGAATGCAACAATCCTCTCTCAAAACTGCTCAAAAAACGTCCTTTCTTATTTTCTCTTCTAAAACGTTCCATATATATAGAAATTCTAAAACCAAAAACATATTAGGAATTTTAAAACAAAAATCAAAACAGATTAGGAATCCTAATAATCTGTTACCAAAACAGATTAAGAATCCTGTTCCCAAAACAGATTAGTTATCCTAATAACCTGTTACCAAAACAGATTAGGAATCCTAATAACCTGTTATCAATATAAATTAGGAAAAATATTATGAACCTGCTATCCAACACATCATAGTTTCCTTCACCGTCAGAATCCAAATTGATTATCACTAGCTTTAGATCTGTGCACCGACTCGAGATATAACTCTCTCAACATCTTTCAACATGGTATCAGAGCAATCGCAACTCCAAACTTTGTTGTAATGAAATAAAATTAAGAGAGAACATGCTATAATCTTTATTTATTGTAACGTAAATGGATACTTTTCTTTTTTTGCACTCCGTAAATGGATATTCAGGTTCACACTGGTAATACATTACATAAAAGACTATAGTATTATTATGCTGTAAGCATGCTTGCACTCCCTTCTGGTCCTCTATTTTACTTATTCCTCCTCCTCTTTGGCTCACATCTCATGATTCTACTTCAAACTATACCAAGAAGGGGAAAAGACATGCTCTTCACACATCAGCATAATCTGTAGGAGAATAAGGAAGGAACAAATCAGCAAGAAAACCCTTCTTCCTTTTAGGGTTACACCCCATATCCTTGCACAACTGGTCATTGTACCAAGTATGTATAACTCCAATACAGGACCTTCTAAAGTATTCCCGGGAGTGTTTCTTCATGTACTTCTCCCACTCCTTCACATTTTCTTCCATTTTCTTAATGCTTGGCAACCGGAAAGCTCCATCTAGAAAGCTAGCCACCCATTTTGCCCTCATCTCGGACGAGTGTAGATGCGAGAGGCTCTCAGAGAAGCCGATGATTGCAAGCTGGGGAATCCTAGGATGGACGCATTCCCTGAAGAAAAAGCCATTGTTAATATTGCTTGATTACGTAAAATAATGTACATAACTATGTTCTCAAAATAGTGATCCTAATAATTCATGACATTCGTACTATCTACGAACTGCACAATTAGAGTCAAAAATAATTTGTTCAGGGGGTTTATTTGTACTATTTACGAACTGCAGTACTAGAGTCAAAAGTAATTTATTCAGGGGGTTTATTTGCAACAATAAAACTACTGGGTGTCCATACACAATAAATTGGTACTAGCTACTAGGGGTTTATCCGCAACTAACCCATTGCAGAATGATTTCTCCATTACCAACATGACAGTATTGAAGACCAAATTCTAGGACATTAGTCTGTACAAAAACAAGCATGTGCAGACCTGTAGAGTGGGACAGTAGTTGTTGATGAACCTGCAGCAATCTTCTGAAATAACGGTGAAAAAAAGATATCCTTGAGCTTCTGGTCCCCTTTGTACCCCGTCGCAAAAATGACAATGTCTGTCTCCAACGGTGAGGACTCTTCATCAATGATCAAGCCGTTCTTACAGAAACTAAAGTTCCGAATTGTGCGAAGGATGATCTTCCCTTCTTCAACTTTGTCGTAGAATTTATTCGGCAGTAGACCAACCAAGCAGGAAGACATGCCATAGAAGAAGCTCTGCTCGGGTACCATTCCGTACTTCTTCAACGGCAGTGTCCATTTGTAGTAGCTTTCAGCAAATTTTGAAATCAACCATGCCTACAACCACCAAAGGATCCTTTTTAAAAGGTACTTAAAACTATAGTTGATCACTCATTTCGAGTAACATCATTTTCAATATGTGAGACTACATTTTGGTATACTTAAATACAACATAATTTTCTTTAATTAGCTCTCCATTATATACGTTATGGTCATTTTATGTTAGGAGAATTGAAGATAAACCTCAATTTTAATGAAATTATTTACCAATGGTGACAATAAAGTGGCTAATATGCTAAGCAACAGTCCTTCACCGGGCTTGTGAAACAGAAGTTCAGAGAAGCGATTGAGATAGAAGAAACCGAGAGGAATACCCCACGCAGTTTGCTTTGGTATCATCCACCGTTTGGTTCGACATAGTACTGTGCATGGATACTCAGGACCTGAAATTGCAAGCGCATGTCAAACTATAGCAATGTGGAGTAAACTTTTCGGTGGTTTGCTTAAAATTTTTTTCTCTCTTTTACAATTACAGTTTTCAGTTCAGTAGGCAACTAGAACTGAAAGTATACTTATCTTGTGTAAATTACAAAGATACTTGCAATTAGTCTTTCTTTATTCATATATTTTAACTCATAGACGGCAACATATGAGAAATTAAAGCCCCTTTAAAATTGGAGGATTATCAGATAACTCCCATAATTTTTTTGATATCAGAAAACCCGTTTTTAAGTTTTGGGGTTATTACAAAACCCCATTAACGGTAAGATTATTTTAGAAACCCCCCACCACAAGCGTGAACCTCAGTTTTCACTGGCAAAATATCTCCATACGTAATTTTACTCACCCATGTAAACATTTCCATTAATGCTGTTTGGGGGGTTTCCTAATAAAATCGTAAAGTCAAATGGGGTCCTCTGGTAACTCATAAAATCAATATTTTCTTTAATATTTTGAAATTTAATTGTGGGTGGTCATCCAATAGTGATAAAAATAATGGCGTTTGCTAGTATTAAGCGTTCGTAAATCTAATCGTTTTACCATTTACATCCGCGCACTCTGCTGCAATATCTACAGCAGACTTTAGGTATCCGATCACCGTAACTCGCTTTCCCTTGATCAGCTCGTGCGCACGGGCACTGCCCATGTCAGCGTAGTCCATGGAGTGGATGACCTCTCCATCGAGCACTTCAGGCCCCTTGTTTATAGGGAAATCAGGGATGTTTGGAACGCCACTGTAGAATCCTATGCACAGAATCAAGAAGTCTGCTTCATGCACCTGGAGTCCGCAAGGAGTCAGTAAGGACTAAAAGGTCGGTACAGTATAATCGTACAATCTAAGTTATTTTTTAGCATATATCTTAAAACCCATGCACTTCAAAAACAATCAATATGAAAACTTGAAATTGCCCTCTATATATTTTCCATCTCTCCCCCTGATGCAAGCAAGAGTTTCTCAAACCCATTCACTGTAATGACGGCAGCAGGAAAGAAGATTTTAAGTTGGCACCCCGATTTTTGCTGAACTCCTCCCAATTTGTTACCTCTTCCCATGCTTCATCTAGTTTCTCCCACCTTCATTACTTTTAGGGAGGGAGGGAGGG
>BQKN01066568.1:220187-245274 GCA_022839385.1 Asparagus kiusianus
ATATCAACTTAAGTGGACCATCTACCAAAGTTTCTATCCATTGATGATACATAGAGATCTGTGCATCATATGAAGAGACTTTTCATCAATGGATAGAAACTTTGATGGATAGTCCACTTGAGTTGACATAAGTTTCTCTCTCTCTATATATATACACACACACACACACGCATACATCAATATCCACTTTTAGCGAATATGTATAAGAGCTTTTTTCCTTACAAAGACAGATCTTTATTCGTACATATTAATGGTTGCTAAACTGATAAGAATATGGTAAGTATCATATCCGAGTTGTACCTGAGCCAGTTGCATCCAATCTAAAGGTCTATAATTGTTGTATGCGGTTAGTGACCATTAATTCAATTAGTACAGAAATTTAGTGTACGTATATAAAACATAAATAAAAGTTTAAGTAAACCAAGACTGGTATACTGTTGACGTGACACAAATGCAGATTATTAGCCTACCAAGACCATTAATTTAAGCTTTTCATAACTAATAACATGGATTTAGTCCATATATTTAAGCGATACGCTAGTCGAAACCGTGAAGGACACAAATGATTCCCATTTACTCATAAAAGATTATGCTATTCGAGTGATATTACTTTATTTTTTAAGTAATTTGAAAACTACCTCAAGTTCCCCTTCATCTCCATGCTGCACTCTCACGTGCCACACCCCTTTGCTACTCCCAAACGCCTCTCCATTTCCTGCCCACATATCCCACGTCATTATCTCCTCTTCCGACGCACCCACATACTCGACGCCAGCCACCTTCGTCCCAAACCTCACGTGCTCAAGCACGTTGAACTTTCTGGCGTACGATCGGAGGTACTCCCTCACCTGCACGTGATCCGGGTAGGTGTCGGTCACTTCCTTCGGCCACGGGTGGTCAGAAAACCGGTAGAAGGCCTGCGGCGTCTGGAGGCGGGTGGACGCGAGCGTCCGGTTCCAGAGCCCGCAGATGGTGGACCCCGCCTCGAAGACCGTGGGGACGAAGCCCTTGGAGAGGACGTGCTTGCATGCGGTCAGGCCGCTCACACCTGCGCCTATGATGCACACTCTCTTCCTCTCCATATCTTTCTTTTCTTTCCGGCTTGGATGGGTTGAGATGAGCGAAACTTTGAGTGAGGCTGGGGGGGTATTTTATAACGGATCGCCGCTGCATCACGACACTAAGCGTTCTTTTTCTTGAAACATACTTTCCCAATTTTAAATCAATTGTTTGTTGAACACGGATGTTTCATATTTGACGGATATCCATGTGAGCATACTTCCGCATCTAATATAGGATAGAAAAGATTGATGACTTTAAAATAGGAGTTTGGGTTAGTAGCTAGAGCTTTCCGATTCAAATTAAATTTCAGCCTCTATTTAAAGCTAATCAACTCTAAATTGGACCTAATTTAGTTTTGAACTCACTACTACTGTAGATTTATTGTCATAAACAATTCATACTTTCTGGTACCCAATGTGCTGATATGTAGGGCTTTCTTGTTGTTACCACTTATGATGTTAGAATTATAGTTGTCCTGTTATTTATACTTCCATTTTTTATATAATCACATTGAGGGGGAAAAATAGATAGTGAAATATAGGGAAAACTCGGTGTGAACGTGGGGCCACACTCACGAGCGCGGAGGCAAAACACGTGGGGGCCACATCCACGAGCGCTAAGGAAAAGAGGCAGAGCCCAGGTGCAGGTGCGGCCCACCCAAGACATTTCCAGGCTCTCCTATAAATACCTGAAGACGGCTAGGGTTTCTGTAGGGTGAGAAAAACTGACGTGGGAGAAAAATACAGAGGTGTTTTGATGGCTGTTCTTGAGAGAAAAACAGAGAGATTTAGATCTGAGGAAAAAGAGAGAGCTTGGAGAGATTTTACAAGAGAGAGGTCAATTTTCTTTTGGGTAAAAAAATCAAAGCTTCTTCTTTAAGACGAACTTGTGGATTGTACAAGTCGTTGGTGTTCTCCTCATAGTAGAATCTCCCCTCACCCCTCCTGTGGACGTAAGAAAGTTTGCCGAACCACGTAAATCTCGTGCATTTACTATTTCTCGGTATTGGCTATTGCTTGTATGTTCCCTCGATAAGTCAGTCCTAGGACTGATAAGAGGAAGAGTGTATATTTTACTTTGTTGAGATATTTTACTTTTTATTCTTGTTTTCTTAGTGAAACGAGAATATAGAGGTTGACTTGAGCTTTTGTGACAATAAAAGCCAGGGCTTTCTTTCGGGTGATATCGCTTTCGCGACGTGAGGGCATGACTTTGTGCCCAAAAATTAGTATCGGAGTAATTGATTAGAGAGAAGGGATTATTAATCAAGCATATGATGGCGTCAACTAGCAAGACAGTTAAAGTTGAAAAGTACGAGATTGAAAAGTTCAATGGGAAGAACGACTTTTCCTATTGGAGAATGCAGATGAAGAATTCGTTAATTTTATAGAAATTGCACAAGACTTTGGCTGGAAAGGAGAAGAAGTACAAGGATATATCTGATGAGAATTGAAATGAGCTAGATCTGGAAGCACGGGTATCGATTATCCTATAGATTGAGAGGGATGTAGCTTTCTTGGTCGATGGAGAGGAAACGACTATGGACGTGCGGTCGAAGTTGGAGAACATGTTCATGACGAAAAGTCTAGCGAACCAGATCTATTTACAATCCAAATTGTATACTTACAAAATGAAGGAGAGCTCATCAATTCGGAAATACATCAACAAGTTCGATAGGATAATATTAGATCTGAAGGACATTGATGTGACTGTAGAAGATGAGTATCAGGCTCTTCTACTACTTCTATCTCTACCGAAGTCTTATCAGAACCTGGTGCAAACACTGATGCTTGTGGGAGACAATTTGACGATGGATGAGACTAGAGCGGTGCTTCTAGCGGATGACCTTCGGAAGATTACAACCAGTGACATGACTACTGGTGGTAACAAAGAACAAACACAGGGATTGTTTGTTAGAGGAAGGAGCAATGAATGAGGAAAATACAAGGGAGGAAAGTCTAGATCTAAATTAAGACCTCTTACGGGAAGACCGTGTTTCAAATACGGTGAAGTTGGGCATTTCAAGATTGACTGTTCAAATAAGAGAGTAGATGGGAAGAATAATAACATTAGGACTGAGAGGAGAGAAGGCAAGGAAGAAGCGAGCTAGTTTCAGAGGAAGGGAGCGAGAAGGAATGTTATGTTGTCACGGGTGGTGAGGATATCTCCGGAAAGTGGATTCTTGATTCAAGTTGCTCTTACCACATGTGCTCAAATAGGAAGCGGTTTACTACCTACAGAAACATTTATGGTGGAACAGTAATGATGGGGAACAACGATGCTTGTAAAACGGTGGGGCCAGGTAATATCTGAAAGCACCCTAATGCCACTAGGAAAGAACCCTAGAGTAGGGTGAATATGGTTTATGCTGATCTAATCTGATTTATGCCAAATTAAAACTTATTAACAAATATATCCTAGCAAGAATGTTACATTACAAATATATGTCTAAGGATATACAAGTAACACAAGGGTAAACAATCTAAACTAGATAGTGGGTAATATAAACGACAAGCAATATACAAAAACAATATAAGATATGAATATAAAAATAAGTACGCCAATGTAATCACAAACAAACGATATGTTCACGGAGTTCGGTCCCCACGACCTACATCTCCGCTCCTCACCTCGAGGAGATCTTCACTATCACAACCGGGTTTTCTATGCTCACCCGAATAATATCAACACCTCACACTCGGTTTTCTAACTCACCAAAAACTTTACAACACTCATAGTTTAAACACACTAACTACCACCTCAAGTGTTAGTCTCTAGCCCGTGTCTCCCTCAAGTGTTAGGGATTACAACCTCTCTCTAGACATTATCACCTACCCCACTCCTCTTGAGACGACCCCGTCTCTTACCACACACTCCCCTTGGTGTACTAGTGTAATACAAAGTAAACTTCACAATTAGGCACTCTAATACACTTCACACAATTGCAAATACACTTCACACCCTCTAAGTGTTGACCTAGCCCGTGTCACCTCCTCAAGTGTTCGAAATTACCACCTCTCACTAGGCTTTACTACCGACCCACTCCTCTTGGAACCGACCCCGTCTCTTACAAACCACTTCTCTCGGTATCCAAGTGTAATACAATGTACAACTCATAATTAGTCTCACAAATCAAATGATTGCTCTCTGTACAAGATGAGAACACAATTAAGCTCACTCTCAATGTCAAAAACCCACAACCCCAAATTATACTATGAATACAAATACAATAAGCTCAATAGGTTGTGTGTGATCAAAGAGTATCAATAAAACAATTAAACTCAATATTAAAATCTAGCTTATGAAAATTAGAATCAAAACAATAAATAGCTAAAATTGAGTTTAAGAAAACTTCTCTATAGATGACAAGAGATAGGGAGAAGAGTTGAATGCTCAAACACCAATGGATGATCTCCACTTGCTCTTGTGAAATTATCTTCACAAACAAAACTCTTAAACAAGGCTTAAACACATTTAAACAAACTAAACAAACTTTTAAAATCCTTGTAAAACTTTTCTCTTCAGTAAATAAAACAGAGGGTATGTGGGGCTAGTTATAGGAACCCCAAAGCCAAGAAAAACTAAGGCCAAAAGACCAAAAACCCAAATCTTAAAAACTCTAAAAAACCTAGCCGTTACAGCATCAGTCGACTGACGGCTTTCATCAGTCGAGTGATGAGCTGACCGTTATAGGTATTTTCTAGCTCATCAGTCGACTGATGGTCCTTATTAGTCAACTGATGACCTCATCAGTCGACTGGTCAGTCGATCAAAACAAAATAGAAACCTTTTGTTATTTCAGGCGTTTTCTTCAGTCGAATGAACATATTCATCAGTCGACTAATAGCACTGTATCAGCCTGACTTGAATAGTAAAACTGATTTTTGAAGTGCCTTTAAAAATAAAAAATAAATTCTAAAAATGTAAAACTTTATAAAATATTTATAAACATATTAATGAACATGTTACAAAAAGACTTTTTGGAATTGCACTTCTCAAAAGAGAAAACTCATTATTTTTCAAATATATCCAAAAACATGAAAACTAAACATACATGTTTTTGTCATTTGACATATACACAATATTGAAACTTTTATAAAATGATTTTATAGACTTAATGAAATATGTATAAAATGATATTAAAGTCTATAAACTTATAAAACAATATTTTATCAAAAACACCTATATTTTGATAAAATCAACAAATACGTGTGTGTGTGATTAATATGAGCTTAAAGTATTAACATACAAGTATAAACCGATACTACAAACACTATAAACTATATACCCAAGCTTGTGATCTTCAACGAAGCTCTATCTTGGTACACTTTGCGGATGAAGCTTGAACTTGGATCTTCAACTTGAATTGCATAGGCTTCATACCACAATTCCGCCAACCTCCATTGGATAAGATCGTTGAAGCTCAATTCTATCCATCCTCCAACATTTGCCTAGAATAAATACAAAACACAAACACCAGATAAATAACATTAGTTGTAAATTATTTGTTAATCATCATCAAAATAAAAGGACCCAATAATCTCTCCCTTTTTAATGATGACGAACAATTTACCAAAAGAGATATATGCATGAAAGGAAATTAATATGTCAATTAGAATTATCATGCATATAACCAAAACAAGATATACTCATAATATTTCTCCCCCTTTGACAACATCAAAAAGGGAAAAACAAAAGAATGAAGAGAGCCAAAGCTTCCCCTACAAATAAGCATGAGTGAGTATAAAACAAGTATAGGGAATGACTCCCTCTATCAAAATGCCTTATGGAATATATGCAATAAAGACCAAGGAAAAAACATAGAAGCCTTGTATAAAAAGATTTATGAAATCAAAAGAAAGAAAAACCATGATAATGATGAAAAAAAGTTTTCAAATGAAAAAAATCATCAAATGAAATCATAAATCACAAGATTTAAAACAAAAAAATGATGTTTGATCAATAAAGAAAAGTTTCTTTGTAAAATTTGATCAAACCACATAAAGAATACATTATAAGGCACAAAAGATGATCCATAAGCACAAACATATAAATATCATCATAAAAGTGTTTTATAATGAATTCAAAAATACAAATCAAAACAAATTTTCATAGTTCAAAAATAGATTATAAAACACACAAGAATTATGAACTATGGATTTGAAAAACCAAAAATCATCTTTAAGAACATGAAAACAAAAAAAATCAAAAAATTTGTTCTTAAAGATCAAACAAAATTTGGTACCCAATTACTCTTGGTATCTAAGAGTCTAGGGACATGACCCCTATCGTTAAAGCTCAAAGTCTTAGGGTTATGAACCCGTTTGGATGCATTTTATGCACTAATACGGTCAAAACAAAAATTATACACATGACCTTTTCGGTTAATATATGCAATGAAAAGGTTGAAATGAGTTGTATTGACCAAGTGGGCGTGCACAGGAATCATTTTTACAAATAAAGATTGTCTTTTAAATTTATTTTGCTAATGAGAAACATCATTAAATAAATGTGGTCTTATTGGAACATTTTTCAAAATAGGAGCTTTTTGCACATCAAAACAAATTTTAGTAAGATGTCCAAACCTACCATAAACATCACATTTAAAAACATGTGGTCTTCTAGAAACATTTGGCAAATTAGAATTCTTTTTCAAATCAAAGTAAAACTTTGCCAAATGGCCAAACCGACCACATAGATCACATTTATACACACGTGCATGTTTATGATGAGCATTGCGAGCATGTGCATGTGTATATGATGAAGAAACTTGATGAGATGCATAATGATCATTAGCATTGTTATGTTTGTGTGTATCATAGCAAAATTTAGCTAGATAGCCTTTACGACCGCAAATAGAATACTTATAAACTTTGCTATACATATGTGCATAGTGAGTGCTTGGTTTTGAAGAGTTAGCACGAGACTTTGCATATAAGTCCATAATTTTTTTGTTATTAACAATGCATGTGCTTAGAGTTGAATCTAAAGAAGAAATATAATTTTTAATATTGTTCAACTCAACATTAGGCTTAGAAGTATTGTCAATAGAAGTAGAGCAAGTATGATCATATTTAAATGATGTAAATTTATTTCTAATAGACTTTACTTCTAACATGGCATCATTCTTCTCAGGAATTAAGCTAGCAACATTGGAACTCAAGGTAATATGATCCAATTTTAATTTCTCATTATTTTCTTTGAGGATCATATTATCTTTAGCAATAGTATCAAATTTAGATGCTAGTAATTCATGATCGGATTTTAAAGTTTCATGCTTACTTTTAAAATCTAAAAAGATATGATGCGATTTGTTATAGGCATGCAATAATTTTTCACTAGCACAAGCGAGTTCATCAAAAGATAAATCATATTCCGATTCGGACTTGCTTACCATACTAGGGCTATCGCTTAGTGGCCATGTGCATGAAAATGAAGCTCCACATGAACTAGTAGCAGAATCCTCCAAAGCTTGTCAGATTGCCTCCAAGTTCCCCTAATGTGCTTCTATAAATTTCCAAAGTTTGTAAGCGCTATCAAAATGAACAAATTTGTTAAAAAATAATGAAACAAAAGCGTTATGTATAAATTCTAACAGAAGCTTATTCATTGTAAACATTCTTTGATCATTCTTACTCCACTTGGGTTTTTCCGAAGTGGGTACAATATAATCATTATCAATAATATCCAATACATCTAAATGTCTAGATCTAATAAAAATATTAAATCTAGAACACCATTGGTCATAGAGGAAATTATCTATTCTAGGAACAATATTAGGATCATAGCCTAAACAATGTGTACAATGCATGTCCATAATATCTTTATGTATGCAAGTAAGAAACAATAAATCTATAAACTAGATTAGCACAAAAAGATAACTTGGATCTTTAACTCAAGGTGATTAGATATTAAATCAAAGAGCACCAAGCTCAGATACTAATTGAAAGCATCCTAATACCACTAGGAAAGAACCCTAGAGGGGGGGGGGGGTGAATAGGGTTTATACTAATCTAATCCGATTTATGCCAAATTAAAACTTATTAACAAGCAAGAATGATATATTACAAATATATATGCAAGGATATACAAGTAACACAAGGGTAAACAATCTAAACTAGATAGTGGGTAATATAAACGACAAGCAATATACAAAAACAATATAAGATATGAATATAAAAATAAGTACGCCAATGCAATCACAAACAAACGATATGTTTATGGAGTTCGGTCCCCACGACCTACGTCTCCGCTCCTCACCTCGAGAAGATCTCCACTATCACAATCGCGTTTTCTACGCTCACCTAAATAACGTTTACACCTTACACATGGTTTTCTAACTCACCGAAAACTTTACAACACTCACAATGTAAACACACTAACTACCACCTCAAGTGTTAGTCTCTAGCCCGTGTCTCCCTTAATTGTTAGGAATTACAACCTCTCTCTAGGTATTACCACCTACCCCACTCCTCTTTAGATGATCCGTCTCTCACCACACACTCCTCTTGGTGTACTAGTGTAATACAAAGTTAACTTCACAATTAGGCACTCTAATACACTTCACACAATTGCAAATACACTTCATACCCTCTAAGTGTTGGCCTAGCCCGTGTCACCTCCTCAAGTGTTCGAAATTACCACCTCTCACTAGGCTTTACTACCGACCCACTCCTCTTTGAACCGACCCCGTCTCTTACCAACCACTTCTCTCGGTATCCAAGTGTAATACAATGTACAACTCATAATTAGGCTCACAAATCAAATGATTGTTCTCTGTACAAGATGAGAACACAATTAAGCTCACTCTCAATGTCACAAACCCACAACCCTAAATTATACTATGAATAAAAATACAATAAGCTCAATAGGTTGTGTATGAACAAAGAGTATCAATAAAATAATTAAACTCAATATTAAAATCTAGCTTATGGAAATTAGAATCAAAATAATAAATAGTTAGAATTGAGTTTAAGGAAACTTTTCTATAGATGACAAGAGATAGGGAGAAGAGTTGAATGCTCAAACACCAATGGATGATCTCCACTTGCTCTTGTAAAATTATCTTCACAAACAAAACTCTTAAACAAGGCTTAAACACCTTTAAACAAACTAAACAAACTTTAAAAACCCTTGTAAAACTTTTCTCTTCAGTAAATAAAATAGAGGGTAGTGGGAGTATTTATAGGAACTCCAAAGCCAAAAGAAACCAAGGCAAAAAGATCAAAAACCTAAATATGTAAAAGGTGAAAAACACTAGCCGTTACAGCATCAGTCAACTGACGGCTTTCATCAGTCGACTGATGAGCTAACCGTTATAAGTATTTTCCAACTCATCAGTCGACTGACGGACCTTATCAGTCGACTAATGACCTCATTAGTCGACTGACGGACCTTATCAGTCGACTGATGATCTCATCAGTCGACTGGTCAGTCAATCAAAATAAAACAAAATTTTTTTGTTATTCCAGGTAATTTCTTCAATTGACTGAACATATTCATTAGTCGACTGATAGCACTTTATCAGCCTGATTTGAATAGTAAAACAAATTTTTGAAGTACCTTTAAAAATAATAAATAAATTTTAAAAAATGTAAAACTTTTGAAAATGTTTATAAACATGTTAATGAACATGTTACAAAAAGACTTTTTAGAATAGCACTTCTCAAAGAGAAAACTCATCATTTTTCAAATATGCCCTAAAACATAAAAACTAAACAAACATGTTTTTATCATTTGACATGTACACAATATTGAAACTTTTATAAAATAATTTTATAGACTTAATGAAATATGTATAAAATGATATTGAAGTCTATAAACTAATAAAATAATATTTTATCAAAAACCCCTATATTTTGATATAATTAATAAATACGTGTGTGTGATTAATATGAGCTTAAAATATTAACACACAAGTATAAACCTATTCTACAAACACTATAAACTATATACCCAAGCTTGTGATCTTCAACGAAGCTCTATCTTGGTACATTTTACGGATGAAGCTTGAACTTGGATCTTTAAGTTGAATTGCATAGGCTTCATACCATAATTCCGCCAACCTCCATTGGATATGATCGTTGAAGCTCAATTCCATCCATCCTTCAACATATTATTTACCTAGAATAAATACAAAACACAAACACTAGACAAACAACATTAGTTGTAAATTGTTTGTTATTCATCATCAAAACAAAGGGACCCAACAATATCAAGATCAAGATGCATGATGGAGTGATCCGAACCTTAACAGATGTGAGGCACGTTCCCGACTTGCGAAAGAATTTTATCTCAGTTGGTGCATTAGACTCTGGTGGTTACAGAATTGTTACAGAGAACAGAGTGAAGAATGTTGTTTGAGGTTCCCTTGTAGTGATGAAGTGTGTTCGTCACGGTAATTTATATGCTCTCTTAGGTACGACGGTGATGGGAGATGCAACTGTTGGAACTGAAGGAAGCGGTGGAGACCCATGTGAGCACACATGGTTATAGCATAGGCGGTGTTTGATGCAGAAATTGCTTTCATTGATGAATTCATTACAACTTTGGGCGTTATAATAAATTCAAAAAAAAATTGTCTTTTTATAAGACTTTACACAATGAAATTTAAAAGCTGCAATATCCTAAAACAAACGTAATGGACGTTTATCACTTGTTGCTTACGTGGGATCTTTACCTGTACCGAAGTTTATCCGTGGACTGTCACAGATCAGATCCGGTTAACAAATTAATGATCAAAGCTCTTACTTCACAAAGGAAGTAATCGCTGCAATGATGATCACGACCAAGCGAGATCACGGCTCTTCTCGAGATTTAAGACTAAGTTTAAATCTAGAGGAATAGTTTATAGTGTTTGTAGTTCTACAAACACTATAAACTATATACCCAAGCTTGTGATCTTCAATGAAGCTCTATCTTGGTACACTTTACGGATGAAGCTTGAACTCGGATCTTTAAGTTGAATTGCATAGGCTTTATACCATAATTCCGCCAACCTCCATTGGATATGATCGTTGAAGCTCAATTCCATCCATCATTCAACATATTATTTACCTAGAATAAATACAAAACACAAACACTGGACAAACAACATTAGTTGTAAATTGTTTGTTATTCATCATCAAAACAAAAGGACCCAACAATATCAAGATCAAGATGCATGATGGAGTGATCCGAACCTTAACAGATGTGAGGCACGTTCCCGACTTGCGAAAGAATTTTATCTCAGTTGGTGCATTAGACTCTGGTGGTTACAGAATTGTTACAGAGAACAGAGTGAAGAATGTTGTTTGAGGTTCCCTTGTAGTGATGAAGTGTGTTCATCACGGTAATTTATATGCTCTCTTAGGTATGACGGTGATGGGAGATGCAGCTGTTGGAACTGAAGGAAGCGGTGGAGACCCATGTGAGCACACATGGTTATAGCATAGGCGGTGTTTGATGCAGAAATTACTTTCATTGATGAATTCATTACAACTTTGGGCGTTATAATAAATTCAAAAGAAATTATCTTTTTATAAGACTTTTACACAATGAAATTTAAAAGCTACAATATCCTAAAACAAACGCAATGGACGTTTATCACTTGCTGCGTACGTGAGATCTTTACCTGTACCGAGGTTTATCCGTGGACTGTCACAGATCAGATCCGGTTGACAAATTAATGATCAAAGCTCTTACTTCACAAAGGAAGTAATCGCTGCAATGATGATCACGACCAAGCGAGATCACGGCTCTTCTCGAGATTTAAGACTAAGTTTAAATCTAGAGGAATAGGGGACGGGTCTCAGATCTCTCGAACTCCACTCTTTATGCACATGAAATCGTCGAGATCTAGCTAACCCTCTCTGAAATTCGTGGCTATGCACTATAGAAACCGGCAGCACCTCTCCCTCTTGATTTCCTCCTTTCGAGAAATGAGCACCCGAGCTCGTATTTATAAACTTCGATTGGTGGGTTTTGGATAAAAAATGAGGGATTCCTCCTTATCTTCAGTTAATAACTAATTAATCATAGTATCAGATCAGTTAGGATGCTTAGGAACAAACAAATCCCATGAGAATTCGTCAAAACCGAAAAATCACATTTTTAGATCAAATCTGGCTGAACCGTTACCCGGTGGCTCGGCCTTGGCCGAGCCACTGGCCTGGCCGGGTCGCTTTTGCATGACTCGATCACCAGGGCCTTTATCGGTTATCCGGGTTTTGACTTATTCCGTCGTTTACATATATTTCATCGTTTCATTAACTTGTACGATGTTTTGGTGGTCGATAAGCGTGCGGATCACTTGGTGCACCGATTTGGTGGCTGATGAGCGTACGGACCACTTGGCGGTGACCGGTGAGTATGTGGGCTACTTGAAGCTGGCTAACGAGTGCACAGGCCACTTGGAGATGGTCGGTGAGTGCACGGGTCAATCGGTTGTCCGTTCCGCTTCATGTGTTCGTCGATGTCGGATAATCCTCTTAGATTCGAATAACGACGTTCGTCGTCTTCTCTCTATCTCGAGCTGTGTGCGGACACCTATAGGCATTTTTAGATGTCTACAGATACCCCCTCCAAAGTATTTCAGACTTATTCTTTTATAGAGGAGTCTTGAATACTTTGGATAAGATAGGCCCTTTCCTCAATCTCGTAGAGGGACCTGTAAACTGCTTCAATTCTTGACTTCTTCAGCCTTCAGTCTATTTAGTATTTTGTCGAATAGATAAAGTTTTTCTGGCGCTGCATTTATCGTATGACCGTTGTTGAAGCTTTGAAGCGAAGTTGGTGTGTAAGTTTCTGAACTTAGCTCTTATCATTGAGTTGACTTTGAACTGATCATCTTCGTCAGAAATTCATATCTGAATGCGATTGAACTCCCTGAAATCGTCCTTTGCCTTATTTTGGAAAAATTACTAATGCGTTGACAGGCGTTGTCCTTCGTCACAACAGGTTGATCGGCATTGACTTTCACCGCAACTCATTGACCGGCTTTGACTTAGGGCTACGTGTTGACCGGTGTAGACCTTAGGGTTTTGTATCGATCGGTGTTGACTTTCACCACAATGTGTTGACTGGCGTTTACACAGTTTAAGCTCTTAAGGTGTTTGAGCGTGGTGGTCCCAAATGTTAGGGGCTGCAGGACCAACTGTTAGAGCTGATTCAACTGCTGTTATGGATCTTATCCTGAGGATGTTGGATGCTCAAATCACGAGACCAACTAATGAAGCTGATGTGTCAGTGACTTTCGCATATATAGGATTTTTGGCAAACCCTCAGCCATAAACGGGTTTGATGAGCCTTTACCAACTACCGTTTGAATCAGGCTTGCATGCGGATTGTTTAAGTTCGTTCCACATGTGACGTTGTGCTAAGAGAGTTAACTCTCTTAGTGCTACGATATTGAATACGTAGACTTCATCTTTCTTATGGGAATAGACTATCCGACAACGCGTGTTAGGCGATGACTTATCCCTACTTAGGCTTCGGGATAAAAGTCTCCATACTTAGATTCTGGTGTCTTCTTCAATCGTTGAAAGACTAAACCGGCAATGCGTGTTAGGCGTTGACTTATCCTTGCTTAGGATTCGGGATAAAATTCCCTACGCGTGTAAGGCACATATTATGGTGTTATTAATAACAGCCTGCCACAATATTGAATATGTAGGTTTTTATCCTTTTTACGTTTAAAGACTAACCGACAATGCGTGTTAGGCGCTGACTTATTCCTACTTAGGCTTCGGGATAAAAGTCTCTAAACTTGAATTATGGTGCCTTCTTCAATCGGTGAAAGACTAAATCGGCAATGCGTGTTAGGCGTTGACTTACCCCTTTTTGAGATTCGGGATAAAATTCTCCGTGTGTGTAAGGCACGGATTATGAGAGTTGAAAAGGTGGTGTCTTCTCTTGGGGCAAAGACGAACCTGATACTAGAGAGGAAGAATTTTATATTCTATCTCTAGGTATGAAGGAAACTCCAAGTGGGATCTTCACTTCGAGAATCCAGACAAGGTAAAACTAAGAGTGGGATCTCCACTCCGAGAATCGAATAGATTCAGATAACCCTAACTTTTATAGGATTGGTTACTTGATCTAAAAATGAAATTCCGACTTCAGTCCTAACTTTTAAAGGTTTGACCGAAGGGGAGTTTGAGGGGATCCTAACTGTAGGAAGGTTTGATCATTCGATTTGAAAGTGGACCTCTCGTTCATTGGAGGGATCAAGAGGGGATTTTGGTTTTGGCCCTAACTGTAGGAAGGTTTGACTGAGCGCGAGGTTTGAGACGATTCTAACTATAAGAATGTTTGATCGCTCGATTCGTGGACCTCTCATTCATTGGAGGAATCGAGAGGGGATTTTGGTTGTAGTCCTAACTGTAGGAAGTTTTGACCAGGTAGACAGTGGGAGTGAGAGTACAAATCATAGTGGGAGTGTTGACTTGTAAAAATCACTCAGAGGGGGTTCCTGGTGTTAAGTGACAAATACTTAACGCGGAGGGGTTTGACTATCGTCAATGATCAGAATATTAAAATTCCAAGTACTATGTCCGGACTTTAACCATGGGAATGTTAAGTGTATAGACGCATCAAATGTTTGAGTGTATTCAACTCAAAGGAATTTTGGTGGTCCTACCGTCAATTAGTCTAATCAGTGGGGGATTTTGTCGTGGAAGACTGCGAGTTGTCAAACACCAATGGGAATTTTGTGAGGGAAGATTGATCCAACGAAGTGATCGAATCTCGTCTTAGTAAATGAGTGTTCGGAAATCACAGTGGGGGTTTAGTGTTTATCACTTTGTTCGTAATAATCGGGTTATCACTAAGAAAATTACAGGTATCATTCTTCCGGGAACTCCCGTAACATGAATCATCCACCCCCAGCTTCCTTTGCAGAACTGGGTCTGACATTGTACTCAGTTACATAACCAGTTTATCCTTAAGAATATTACGTATAAAAAATTCTCCAGGAACTTTCCGTTAAAGGTAGGAAACAGTTTAGACTCATATACTTATAGGAGTATTGAGAAGCAGTTTATACTCGTATACTCTTCGAAGTGTTGCCATTCTCATTTGGCTTATCCCAGCGTTATGATATCGGCTTTAACCAAGGTTTGGATGCTATTTTTGAGAGAAAAGCAATCCTTGGTGGGATGAAGGACCCTCCTGTGGTACGCACAGTACTTTGGATCCACGATGTTGTTAGCTTCCTCTTGATTTGTGATAGGTGGTAGCTTGATTTTGTTGTTTTCAAGGAGGGATTCGAAGATGGCTGGAACATCTTTGTCCTTGAAGGAGTACTCTTTTTAGAGTCTTGAACCTGAAGTCTTCCGCTATCTTCGGGGTTGTTGTTGCGACGTCTAATTAGCATCAACAACTGCTGTAGGTGCTTTCCCTTTACTACGGGAGGCAAAATTTGATTTCGGAGGGTTAGCCGTCGGTTGGCTTCTTTCGGTTTTCTTCCTTCTAAGGAAGCGTTCGGCCTGCTCTCCGCGCACCTTCAACTCTTTCCAGTTGTTGGATGGTGCTACTCCCATAACTTCCAGCGCATCCAAAGAGAGGTTATTTTGACAAGTTTGGAGGATGAAGTCCTCTATGATCGGATCTTGGCGGTTCATCGCCTTATTCTGGAAGAGCTTGACGAAGTCGTCGACAGTCTCATCATCTTGTTATTTCTCATCAAAGAGTGTCCTGATTAACACATCGGCATCATCATCAAAGAAGTGAGCGAGGAGCAGGTTCTTCAGGTTGTCCTAGCTATTGATGCTTTCGGACTTAAGATGACGGTACCAATCGAAGGTGGGCCCGTGAAGGTTGCCAACGAATGACCAAACCATCAAGGCTTCATTGCTGAAGATCATACCCAAGTGAGACTTGAAGTAGATCAGATGTTGCATGGGCGAACCCTTCCCGTCAAACCGAGTGAAGTTGATCAGGTTGAACTTTACCGGATACGGGATCGAATCCTACTTTCTTGGGTATGGATACAAAATACCGGTCTTCTTCACCTCTCGAGCAGACATCAAAGTGTTGATTTTGCTCTCGAGGTCTTTCATCTTTTCATCCTCATTTGTATCATGCTTTGGACGATTTCTAAGGGGAATAATGTGGCCACCCCCGACGTTGTCATCTTCGGTGGGACCACCCCTAGCGTCGTTATCTTTAGTGGGGTCACCCCTAGCGTTTTAGTCAACAGGAGGATCCTCTGCATTGATATGTTCATTCATGTCTGAATCGCTAACTGCTTGGCTAACATTGTTACGACGACTGGATTCACCTATCTGATTCGACAAGGCCCGGATTGTTGGTCGTGCGTTTGTCTCATCTCCTGCATAGCCATTTCTATTTCGATTTTGTATGCTTGCTTCTACTTTTCTAGAGCATCCTCAACAATTTTGGCCACTTCCTCGGTGTTAATCATAAACACCTCGCGGGATTCCCCTGGGCTGTATACCGTTTTGTCAAATGCGACTGCAGAGTTAGCATCTGATGCTTCATCATCCGAGGATAACCCCTCTGCATTCACTGATAATCTCTTTGTCTAATGGATCCCGATCGTAACCGGGTTAGACAATGAGATATTAGTGGATCAGAACTAGAAGGTCGAGTCGATTTTCTCTTGTCAACCATATTAACCGTGACTTCTGGGGGTTCACCACCTTGAATGACCGATCGTTTCTTACGGAGACGCTTTGGTTTGGACTTAGTCTTTCCATTGGAGATTCTCTCAAACACCAAGACCCTCTGTAGAGCGGCCTTGGGGCAGCTACATGATGATAATACTACCCTGATAAGTTTGACGCATGGGCAATGAAAGTCCATCTCCCGAGTATCTCTCTTTCAAGATCTGTTCGTACCCCTAGTCCGATAGTACAACTCACCGGCATAATTACCGAAGCAACCTATCGCGTGTTGGCATGATTTCTTAGGTGTAACGTCATCATCTGATGAACATGTTTCCTTCTAAGGACTTATTTCCTTGATGGCGTTTTTAAGAGTCACACACTTGGAGCCACGCTTGCTTGAGCGTGGGACCTTAACGGGCTCTTGGGTACTGACTCATAGTCCAATACGGTCAGTTACAGGAGTTTTCCTATTATGGTAAGGCTCTAATTTGTCGCGAGGGCGTGTATGACCCCCAGCTCGATGAGTCGCTCAGGGTTTAGTCACCGGACCCAAGCGTTCTTTGACCGAAAATTTTCCTCGATCCTCACGTAAAGGACCCAGGCGATCCGCCATCCTCATCTTAAAATAAGACAAGTCCACACTGCTGTGGGACTCCACCAGAAGGGTGGAATTCATCAGGATAGGAATAGGAACTGTCAGAGACTTAAAATAGGCCGTGAGAGGTGAACCGGACACAAAGAGAACCGGACTGGTTCGGTTCAGAAGCAAACCCACCAATGGTGGCTCAGCTTTAGCCGAGCCACCATTGGTGGCTTGGCTTTGGCCGAGTCAGCCAGGGCTGGTTCACGATTTTGGGGCGGTGTTTAATTTTTTGTCGACACTGTTCTGAACTTTGGTTCCCAGACTTGGTGTGGTTTCTGTAGCTTCTTGATCACCTCTTTTCGCTTTAACTTCTGTGCTTCTTATATGAGAATCCGTGCATGTGTAATCAAGGCGCAGCGCTTCTGAATGCGCTCTTCGAGGGTTGAGCGGGTCCGTTTGGCTTGTATCAACTCATTCGCTATTGGTTTGGAGGAGAGACCATTCATTTGCTGCTGGGGCACTCGATGCCTTCTGCGTTTCAGATCCGCTTCATAGCAGATCCTGTTAACAGGCTCCAAATCCTTGGCGGATTGGCACGTGAGGCGTTGGTGCTGCCATAGGTAAGCTCTTTTCGATAAAGTTGGCGTGCCTTCGGTACTCAACTCCTTGATTGAGGAGGAGTTCAGATCTATATGTTCGACTTCATTAGAGACCGGAAGTGCATTGTGAGTTTTAACTACTATAGCAACGGGGACGTTGATCTTTCTACGCCTACGAGGGGCGGAGGATCTGGAGGAGGAGGAAGACAGATACTTCTCAAACTTTAGTTGGTCGAATTCGTACTCGACCTCTTCGTAAACCAGGATCCATATCCGTGGTTGTGACATGACATCTTCGACAGCGAAGTTGTTGGCTCCCACTGTGGTCGCCAGCTTGTTTGATATAGATATTGCTTTCATTGATGAATTCATTATAACTTTGGGCATTACAATAAATTCAAAAGAAATAGTCTTTTTATAAGACTTTTACACAATGGAAATTTAAAACCTACAATCTCCTCAAACAAACGCATCGGACGTTTATCACCCGTTGCTTACGTGGGATCTTTGCCTGTACCGGGGTTTATCCGTGGACCATCACGGATCAGATCTGGTTAAGAGATTGATGATAAAAGCTCTTACTTTACAAAGGAAGTAATCGCTGCAGCGATGATCTCGACCAAGCGAGATCACGACTCTTCTCGAGATTTAAGACTAAGCTTAAATCCGGAGGAATAGGGGACGGCTCTCAGATCTCTCGAACTTCACTTTTTATGCATAGGAAATCGTCGAGATCTAGCTAATCCTCTCTGAAATTCGTGGCTATGCACTCCAGAAACTGACAGCACCTCTCCCTCTTGATTTCCTCCTTTCGAGAAATCAGCACCCGAGCTCGTATTTATAGGCTTCGGTTGGGGGGTTTTGGATAAAAAATAGGGGATCCCTCCTTATCTTCAGTTAATAACTAATTAACCATAGTATCAGATTAGTTAGGATGCTTAGGAACAAACAAATCCCGCGAGAATCCGTCAAAACCAAAAAAATCATATCTTTAGATCAAATCTGGCCGAACTGTCACCTGGTGGCTCGGCCTTGGCCGGGCCACCAAATGATGGCTCGGCCATGGCCGGGCCACCAAATGGTGGCTCGGTCTTGGCCGGGCCACCAAATGGTGGCTCGGCAGCCAACCCACCATTTGGTGGCTCGGTCCGTGGCCGAGCCACTGGTCTGGACAGATCACTTTGGCGCGACTCGGTCGCTAGGGCCTTTATCAGTTTTTTGGGTTTTGACTTATTCCGTCGTTTACGTATATTTCATTGTTTCATTGACTTATATGCTGTTTTAGTGGCCGATGAGCGTGCGGACCACTTGGTGCGCTAATTTGGTGGCTGATGAGCGTGCGGGCCACTTGGCAGTGATCGGTGAGTACGCAGGCCACTTGAAGCTGGCTGACGAGTGCATAGGCCACTTGGAGGTGGCCGGTGAGTGCACGGGTCAATCGGTTGTCCGTTCCTCTTCATGCGTTTGTCGGCGTCGGATAATCCTCTTAGATTCGGATAACGACGTCCGTCGTCTTCTCTCTGTCTCGAGCTATGTGCGGATACCTATAGGTATTTTTAGACACCTACAGGCAGCTTAGGCACATGTCAGAGAAGGGACTGGATCTGCTTGGTAAGGAGAGTTTGCTGAAGAATCTAAGAAAACCTTGCATGGATTTTTGTGAGGATTATGTGTACGGGAAGGCGTACAGGGTCTAATTCTTGAAAAGCAATCACAAGAGCAGAGGTATATTAGATTATGTGCAAACAGATATGTGGGATTTGGCTCAGACAACTTCCAAGGGTGGTTCCAGGTATTTTGTCTCGTTCATAGATGATCATTCGAGGTATGCTTGGATTTATTTTATTAAGCATAAGAATGAGGTATTCGAGACATTTATGAAGTGGATGGCGATGGTTGAAAATAGGACAGAAAAGAAATTGAAGACACTAACATCTGACAATGGTACAGAGTATACATATGGTGCTTTCAAGGAGTTCTGTGATCAGGAGGGCATTTCTAGACACTGGACAGTCAAATCTACACCATAGACAAATAGAGTCACAGAAAGACTGAACCGAAAATTATGGAAGAAAGTAATAAGTATGTCATCATATACTGGATTGGGCAAATAATGGTGGGCACAAGCGGTGGCTATAGCTTGTTACATTGTGAACTGTTCTCTATATTCGACATTGGATGGTGATACACCTTATGAAGTGTGGTCAGGGGAGCATGCAGATTGTGATAGGCTCAGGATAGTTTGACTTCCACTAGGCCAACATGAGCATACAAGAAGGTACTGAACTGGGGTCTGATCAACCTTTGAAGCACTATGGGCAGGTTAATTTTGTTGAATACGCACTCTTGGTGGAGGAAGATGAGCCAGTCACCTTCAAGGAAGCTATTCGGGATAGAGATAATGAGCGTTGGTTGACTGCGATGGAGGATAAGATGGAATCTCTCTGGAGGAACCAAACATGAGAGGTGGTCCCATAGCCCATAGGGAGAAAAGCTATTGGTTGTAAGTGAGTGTACAAAAGAAAAGAGGATCCTTCAAAGCTTGGTGGTAGAAGGTACAAAGCTAGGCTAGTGGCTAAGGGGTTTGCACAATGAGAGGGTGTGGATTACAATGAGATCTTTTCTCTAGTAGTGAAACACACTTCTATACGGGTGCTATTGAGTATTATTACTCATGGTGATCTTACGCTAGAACAACTCGATGACAAAACGACCTTCTTGCACAGAGACTTAGATGAAGAGATCTATATACATCAACATAAAGGCTACAAGGTTGAGGATAAGGAGCATCATGTATGTCACTTGAGGAAGCCACTTTATTGATTGAAGCAATCTCCTCGGTAGTGGTATAAGCAATTTGACTCCTTCATGCTGAAGTATGAGTTCTTCAGAAGCGACTATGATTATTGTGTCTACGTTCGGAAGTTTCATGGAGGTGATTATATCTATCTTCTTTTGTATGTGGATGATATGCTTATTGCTTCGAGAAGCAAGATGGAGATAGATAGACTAAAATCTCAACTTGGTAAAAAGTTCGAGATGAAGGATATGAGCGCTGCTAGAAAAATACTAGATATGAAGATTAGAAGAGAGCGGGAGAGTAGGTGATTGTTCATGAGTCAAAAAGGCTACATAGAGAGGCTGATCACGAGGTTCGGGATGTAAAATACAAAGTCGGTGGTGACTCCATTGGCTCCACATTTTAGGTTTTTAGGTAAATAATCTCTCACTACAATGGAAGAGAAGGCACACATGGAGCGTGTACCTTATGCTAGTGCAGTTGGCAGTTTAATGTATGCAATAGTGTGTACACATCCAGATATTCCCTGGTGGTCAGTGTCGTCAGTAGGTTCATGGCGAAACCGGGAAAGGCGCATTGGGAAGCAGTAAAATGGGTCTTAAGGTACATGAAGGGTACTGCTGATACGGATCTGTGCTTTGGTGGAGATATATGTCAAATTGATGGGTTTGTGGACTCAGATTATGCTGGAGATCTAGATAGACGACGATCTACTACTGGTTATGTATTCAAGATACATGAGGCTCTAGTTAGTTGGCGATTGACGTTGTAAGCTACAGTGACACTTTCTACTTTAGAGGCTGAGTACATGGCCATGGCAGAGGGAGTAAAGGAAGCATTGTGGTTGTGAGGTCTTCTAGACGATTTGGGGATTGAGCAGGAGAACGTGAAGTTGTGGTGTGATAGTCAGAGTGCGATTCACTTGGCGAAGAATCAAGTTCATCATGCCCATACCAAGTATATTGATGTCAGGTATCATTTCATGCAGGATGCCATAGAGGAAGGTGATATTTCTCTCATGAAGGTGCATACGAATGAGAATCCCGCGGACATGTTAACCAAGATGGTCACAGGTAGCAAGTTTAAGCATTGCCTGGACTTGTTTTATATCAGCTTGGGTTGAACTACCCAAGAGGGCATGGCCCTTCGGGGCGGTGATGGGGTGAGGTGGAGACATAATTATATGGAGAATAATGTGCAGAACTACGATTAGCTTGATCCCGGTCAGAGGGTACGTAGGTAACCATGGTGTAATGGTGCAACTGGTTTTAGCCTGGTTTAATATTTTAGATCTCTCTGGTGCTGTTCAAGGTATTCTTCTGGTGTTCGTCCAAAATTTATGGTTTATCAAATGATGTACGAGGTGGAGAATTGTGAACGTAGGGACACACCTACGAGCGCGGAGGCAAAGCACGTAGGGGCCACATCCACGAGCGTGGAGGCAAAGAGGCAGAGCCCAGGTGAGGGTATGGCCTACCCAAGATATTTCCAGGCTCTCCTATAAATACCCGAAGTCGGCTAGGGTTTCTATAGGGTGAGAAAAACAGAACGAGAGAAAAATACAGAGGTGTTTTAACGGCTATTCTTGAGAGAAAAATAGAGAGATTTAGATCTAAGGAAAGAGAGAGAGTTTGGAGAGATTTTACAAGAGAGAGGTCAATTTTCTTTTGGGTAAAAAAAATTAAATCTTCTTCATTGAGACAAGCTTGTGGATTGTACAAGTCGTCGGTGTTCTCCTCATAGTGGAATCTCCCCTCACCTATCCCGTGGACATAGGCAAGTTTGTCGAACCACGTAAATCTCGTGTCTCTACTATTTTCTGGGTGTTCGCTATTGCTTGTATGTCCCTCGACAAGTCAGTTCTAGACTTGATGAGAGGAAGAGTGCATATTTCACTTTGTTGAGATATTTCACTTTCTGTTCTTGTTTCCTTACTAAAACGGAATATAGAGGTTGACTTGAGATTTTGTGACAATAAAAGCCAGGGTTTTCTCTCGGGTGATATCGCTTCCGCGGCGTGAGGTCGTGACTCTGCACCCAACACTGGGGAAATTAAGTGCCATCATCCGTACGGATAATAGCCGTACGATTAATGTGGCTACCCTCTGAATATGAACTTAGGTGGCCGCCTATAGGATGATCACTCTGGAAGCAAATCCCTACGTTATTGATCCATAAAAAGCATGCCAGAGTACCATTAATTTTGTTGTGCTGATTACGTATTAGATATCATTGTGTAGGGAGATTACCTAGTTTCAACAGTCATCAACAGTTATTTAAATGAACTTTTAACATATATTGAATTTTCATAATTTTGTAAAAGTTTTGTGGATATCAAAATAAAGATTTAGAGGTGGTACAAAGTCAAATCATCATCATGGGTTTCCCCAATAAGCTATTTGAGATGATGATAGATACTTTCCATTTGGGTGGCACTAGAGGCACACCCCCAACCACAACTCCAATCACACCCTCTCTCTCATTTGCTACAGTACACCGGGCCCCACATGGGATTTTAAATTTTAAAATCCCATGTGGTGCCCGGTGCACTGTAGCAAATGAGAGAGGGGGTATGGTTGGAGTTGTGGTTGAGGGTGTGCCTCTCCCACATAAGATTAGGTTAAGATTGGAGAGATTGGAGAACAAAGAAAGGATTGCTTATACATCCAAGGCAAGTGTTTTCTCGCTCAAGGATTTTCTTTCTAAAATTTTAGTTTATGGGTTTTGGGCATCTCAATCTCCTCTTGCTAATGATACAAGCAAGATTTTAGAATGATTTATTACTTTTGTGAGATTTGAATAAGGAGAGGACTAAGAGGTGGATCCTAATCCACGATCGTTTTTAGGAAGAAGGACCCACCATTGTAGATTAAAGCTAACATTACACAATAGAGTCTTTGATCCATGTTTTGATGGGATTTATTGTGGATTTTGGGTGTTGTGTCAATTTTTTTAGCTCTATGATGTGTTTAGATAGTTTGGAGTAGATAGAACAAGGGGTTGTCCCTATTTTTAGTTTAGATTACGAGCCCATGAGCTCCAGTGGTGAAATTAGAAATATCTGAACATTTAATGTAAAACTTGATGGAATAGATTTTTCTTGGCAATAGAAAACTTAGGTTGAAGTTACTTTTTGATTTAGTTTTGAATCAAGGAAGTATTTAAACAAAAACATTTTGAAACTAGTACATTTTAGCATGAGTGCATGCGATCGATCTGTCCAGTGCACGTACACAATTAAATATTTGTGAGTAGAGTGTTTTGAGTGAACGCGCCCAAACAACAAGTGAATGTGCTCAAGTTAGTTTTCCAAATATAATTTTTTATTTTTATTTCTTAGTGTTTTGTTAGAGTTTAGATGACACAGCATTAGGATGAGGGCACGCACCCAAAATCTGGGCGCACGTACTCAGTACAATAAAACAAATTTCTTTTGATTTTTTAAAATAAATTCCGTGGAGCTTGTTTTTCATGATTCTTTAGTTTCTATTCTTGGAGTATGATGTCAGTTTTGTAGCTTTACCTGTTCTTGTCATCTTGGGGTAAAGTAGATGATAAAATAGTTATTTGGTTAAAGTTCTCTATTTATATTCATTCTATTAAAGTCATGCTATATTCATGTTTATGTAGAAGTAAGGCTTGTTGTGCTATCTTGTTATACAATATTTTATCAAATATTTCTACCATACTATGTTATGTTATTCTACGACCTAGTATCCACGGATATATGCATCTTAGCTTAGGTGATACCATATATTTGCTTGGTTCATTATCATGAGATTGACCCTAGTGGCGTGAATAATTTGACACCACGATGTGGTATATACATGATGATAATGAATACTTGTGTTTGGGTATTGGGTGTATACCTTGTCATGCTAAATAAAGCATGTTTTCTATTTGAATCAAGAAAATTCTTGGTTTGAGATACATTGTGACTATGAGCAGAGGCTTATGTTTCTTGATTGCTAAAAACTTGTTCATGTATAAAATATGATAATCCATGAAAGATAAACTAAGAAATAGATCAAGTATTTGCACATATCAAACTATGAATGACTTGCTTTGATATTTGACATGCATGTTTCATTTAATTTGAAAATTCAGTCAAAGGGGGTACCTACATGATGAATGTTCTCTATGAATTGAACTATTCAAGTCTAGTGTATAATATATCACGTACAACTAAGTAATAAAAATATCACGTGGGTTAACTAATGGGAGGGAATTTGACATCTCATAAATAATGTGTGGCCAATGTTGTGTTTGATCGCTAGTGCCAGATGTATCTGTGCATAAAAACCAACTAAAGTATGAATCCAAGTAACATTCCCAATGGATAAACCTAACACGCATTATCCTATGAGAGCTTTTTTAGAATAAGATTAAGTAAAATCTAAGAATAGTTAGATTCACACACTACCCTTGCATGACA
>BQKN01066568.1:267537-303555 GCA_022839385.1 Asparagus kiusianus
TTATTGACTCTACTAGAGTGATATAATTGTGATGGTGAAACATGTTATTGCACGGTGTGGTGCATGGCAGGTTTGATATTCTTGGTTTCACCTTGGACTGCAGCCTTGTGTGAACCCAGGGGCGTCACACAAATCAAAATTAATGTGTACTCTGTTGTACGTGCCAACCTGAAACCACAAGGCATCTCTTCTTTGGGTATCAGTTTACTGCTAAAATTTGGAATAAAGTGATGGAATGGATAAGCTATTCTTGGAGATCATTTGATCGGAACCAAATTATAAATTGGTATTCTTTAAACTTAAAGGGAAGAGGGTTCTTGAAGATGCTGAAGAGGATAGCCCTCTCGGTAGCAGTTTATTTGATTTGGCAGGAGAGAAATTTGAGGATATTTTAAGGAAAAGCTCGGGAGCCAAGCATGTTACTTAGAGAAATTAAAGTCTCCATCTATTCCAAGATTTTGAATGAAACTATACCTGTTCATATGAAAGATACAATTGAGAAAATGTAAAATTTTTCTTTTACTTTGATTACCAGTCATTCTGGCATTTGATGTACTACACAATTCACAATTGGTAAATGAATGAAAGTTTTCATTGACAAAAAAAAAACTATAAAGTTGATCATGCCATTTCTTCACTTTAAATTAGGTTTGAACAGTTTAAGATATATGAAGATGATTTTGGTTTTTTGTATGATGTAGAAAAATTGAAATTGCTTGGTGATGATTTTCTAAAAGAAAAATGTTTGCATCTTGAATTTTTTTTAAAACATGACATGTTTTCTGATATTGATGGTTTAGATTTATTTTCAGAACTAAAATTTTTAAAAGAAATAAAAAATCATGAATTAAAAACAGCACTTGAGATACTAAACCTTATAAAAAAATTAAATTCTTTTAAATTACTACTGATAGTACCTATTAGTATAGCTTCAGCAGAAAGAAGTTTTTCAAAATTAAAATTAATAAAATCTTATTTACGCTCAACAATGTCTCAAGAAAGATTAAATAATTTGGAAATTTTATCAATTGAAAAGGATTTATTACCAAATCTTTAATATAAAATTTTAATTAGTAACTTTGCATCTCAAAAAGCCAAAAAATTAAATTTTACATAAAATCTATTTTTTATTTTTTAAAAACTAATATTTAAAATTTTAAAAATATTAAGGTCCCAAATATTTTTCTTCGCCTAGAACCTCAAAAATGCTTGAGACGGTCATGACCACCATTACCCATACTTTCACACTTAATGTTAGCATATAACTCAGTCCTATTTAGGGAGGCCTCTAGAAGCATGACGGAGAAAATTAAACATATATCTGATCTTTAATCTTTCCGCTCTAGAAAATTAGTAAATTTCTCTAAAGCAAGTATTCCTTTTTTGCTCTAACGTACCAATAGAAGATCAAACATATCTTGATGCCTCACGAGGAGTTAAACTAATGGCGCAGTCGGCAACTTATCTTATTAGAAGCCCTCGTTCGTCGGTCAACAAAAATTAATAAGTTTCAAATTCCTTACTGATAAAGTTGATAGGAATCTTAAAGGATGGAAGTGAAACCTATTGTCGCATATATATGTCAAGCAAGAAACTTTCAACAAAACTTCATTAGCCTCTGTCCCCTCTTATCAAATGAGCACTGGCATCACTTCAAAATGCCTAAAGAAACTCTTGGAATTTTGGAAGAAAACATGGGAGATTTTTTTGTTGGGGTCTAAAAAATGGAAATGACACATGTATTTAAAAGCTTGGCATCACCTCAAAATGCCTAAGGTTTATGGTGGTTAGGGTTTTAGGGAACTGAAGTATGCAAACTTAGCAATTTTCACGAAGCTTGCATGAAAACTGCTAGCTAATCCAACTTCTCGTTGGACTTTGCTTCTTAAGGCAAAATATTATTGGAATATCAAATTAAAATGTTAGAATAAATGAGGTTAATAGCATGAGTTTTAGAAGTGCAATAGTCATAAGTTTAGAAGGGGAAGAGACATTTGTTATGGAAGAATAAGGGTAACTTACTCATTTATGATATTTATCTTTATGGCATTAAGATAGGAGTTTAATTTGTGACTATTGGTATGCCTAGACGGTTTGGTTTTGAAGCCTATATAAAGGGCTATTATAATCATTGTTTGATATGAAGAAAGAAAATTGAAGAAATATAAGTGAGTTCTTTGTCTTCAGTTGAGAGAGTTCTAAGTTCGTAAACTTAAGTGTCATCAGTGGTATCAGAGCCACTTGATCAAATTTTCCCATTCTCTCTTATTCTTATGGGTACCACAAATAATCTTGTCAATCCTCAAGTGCTCAAATTATTGAAAGATAACTATGAGAGTTGATCAATCCAAATGAGAGCCTTATTTGGTTCTCAAGAGTTGTGGGAGTTGATCATTGATGGGTTCACGGAACCTACACCAGAAGTAGAAGCCACTTATACCATCAAAGAGAAGAAGGCTCTCAGAGAGCAAAGAAAGAAGGATAGCAAGGCTCATTTTCTACTCTATCAAGGGTTGGACGAGTCTACCTTTGAGAGAGTTGCCGAAGTAACAAACGAGAAAGGAAGCATGGGAAATCCTTGCTACCATCTACAAAGTTGTCGAGCGGGTGAAGCAAATTCACCTCCAAACTTTAAGGGGTGATCTTGAAGCTGCTCAAATGAAAGATGAAGAAAAAAATCTCCGATTATTATTCACGATTACTTCTAATTATGAATAAAATGAGGAGAAATGGAGAGAAGATGGAGGACATCCGAGTGATGGAGAAGTTGCTCCGATCCCTCACACCAAAATTTGAGCACATGGAGGCGGTAATTAAGGAGTCAAAAAATTTGGAGGAGATCTCAATAGAGGAGCTCTTGGGATCTCTCCAAGTTCATGAACAACGAATGCAAAAGAAGGCTAGTTCCATAGTTTTGGAACAAGTACTAGAGTCAACATTGACTCTAAGTAATCAAGGCCCACAAGGTAGAGGTTGTGGTCGTGGTCGTGGTAGAGACAGGGGACGTGGTCCCAGGCAGGAGACCACTCATAATAAAGTGGAGACCCAAAGCTTTAAAGGACGAGGACGAAGCAATCGTGGAAGATCCACACCTGGGCGTGGAAGCAACAAGAATGTTTAGTGTTATAACTATCACAAGTTTGGGAACTATGCTTCAAATTGTTGGCACAAAACTGAAAACCAAACCAATCTTGCCGAAGCAACAAATGATATGGGTAACAACTCTATGCTTCTTCTTACTAATGATGATTCAAGTGTTAAGAATGCTGCTTGGTACTTTGACTCGGGTGCTAGCAACCACATGTGCGGGAAGAAAAAACTTTTCATAGAACTCACAGAAGGAGTTCATGGAAGTGTGAGCCTCGGAGATTCTTCAAAACTCTCGGTTGAAGGCAAAGGGAAGATTAAAATCTACCAAAAGGATAGTAAGACCGAGTATATTTTCGATATTTACTATATTCCTAATATGAAAAGTAATATTCTTAGCATCGGTCAATTACTCGGAAAGGGATACAAAGTATATATGGAGAACCATCATCTTTGGTTGAAAAATACAAATGCAGGCCTCATAGCTTGTGTTAAGATGACAAGGAACCATATGTTTCCCTTGCATCTAAACACGAAAGTCAACAAGTGTTTTCAATGACTCATGGAGAATGAGTCATGGAGGTGGCATCTTCGCTTTGGCCATCTAAACTTCAGCGGTTTGAGGTTACTATCTACAGCTGGCATAGTACAAGGTCTACCAACAATTGATCCACCGAATCATATTTATGAAGGTTGTGTAACTGGCAAGCAACTACGACTTCCTTTTCCCAATGGAAAATCATGAAGAGCAAATGCACCATTGCAACTTGTTCACACCGATATCTGTGGACCGATCGATCCCGTCTTTTTAGGAGGTAATAGATATTTTATAACCTTCATTGATGACTTCAGTCGAAAGTTGTGGGTGTACACTCTTAAAGAATAATCCGCTGCCTTTACTACATTCAAGCATTTTAAAGTTTTAGTTGAAGCAGAGAGAGGCCACAAGCTAAAAATTCTTCGATCTGACCGAGGTGGTGAGTACATCTCAAATCTATTTTAAGAATATTGCAGGGAGTAAGGTATAAAGAGACAGTTTACTACTGCCTACACACCACAGCAAAATGGCATTGCAGAAAAAAAGAACCGGACCATCCTCGACATGATAAGAACCATGCTCAAATAAAAAGGATTACCAAAGCAGTTCGGGGCAGAAGTCATGGCGTGCTCAGCTTATTTGCTCAACCGATACCCCATAAAGATAGTGAAGAACAAGATACCTCAAGAGGCATGGAGCGGTTACACGTCTAGTGTGGCACACTTACGAATTTTTGGTTGTATTGCATATGCTCAAGTACCTGAAGTCAAAAGGAAGAAGCCTGACAATCACGGTGAAAAATGTATTTTCATCAGATATAGCGAGGAGTCGAAGGCATACAAGCTCTACAATCCACTAACCAAGAAACTAGTTGTTAGTAGAGACGTTATCTTTAATGAAGAAGAAGCATGGAACTGGAGCAATAAAGATCAACTCGTGGTGAATGAACCTGATGAGTCTTTACATGAGGAACAGTCACTAGCTACACCACCATCTCCTCCACACTTTATACCCTCTCGTGCAAGAGGTTCTCCATCTTCTGGGGAAGGTAGTAGCAGCGGATCTACCATGCAATGAGGTCCCATCAAAATGAGAAGCCTCGGGGAGATCTATAAGCAGATAGAAGAAGACGAAGAGTCAAATCTCTTCTGCTTATATGCTAATCATGAACCTCTCACCTTTCAAGAAGCCGTAAAAGAAGATTGTTGGCGAACAGCAATGGAGGAGGAGATCCACGCCATCCCAAAGAATGACACTTGGGAGTTGACAACTCTTCCACAAAATCACAAGGCAATAAGGGTCAAGCGGGTGTACAAGATCAAGCAACAGTAAATGGTGAAGTTGATTGGTACAAGGCGAGGCTTGTAGCGAAAGGTTACAAACAAAAGTACGGTATCGACTATGAAGAAGTCTTTGATCCGGTTGCTCGACTGGATACGGTGAGACTATTAATTTCACTTGCAGCTCATCACAAGTAGAATATATATTATTTGGATGTCAAGTCAGCATTCCTTAATGGGGTTCTTGAGGAAGAGGTGTACGTGCAACAACCATAAGGCTTTCTTGTGAAAGGACAAGAAGACAAAGTGTACCATCTGAAGAAAGCCTTGTATGGCTTAAAGCAGGCACCACGGGCGTAGAACGCCCAAAATTATGGCTATCTTCATCAAAACGGCTTCATTAGATGTCCCTATGAACACGTCATCTACATGAAGAGGAACCATAAAGGCGAATTTCTAATGATTTATCTTTATGTTGATGATTTATTGTACACAGGAAGCAGTACCGAGATGCTTTCTGAATTCAAGGCGGCAATGTTCAATGAATTTGAGATGACAGACAATGGATTGATGTCCTATTTTCTTAGCATTAAAGTGAAGCAGCAACAAGAGAGGATTTTTATATCCCAGAAGAAGTACATGAAGGAGATCTTAGAGAAATTCAAGATGAATGAATGCAACCCTGTGAACACCCTAGTAGCCATCAGAATGATGCTATAAGGAGAAGGAGACAGACGTTTTGTGGATTCAACTCTTTTCAAAAGTCTAGTTGGCAGCCTGAGATACTTGACGATCACAATGCCCGATATTACTTATGGAGTCGGACTTGTGAGTCGCTATATGGAGACACCGAATGAGTCTCAGTGGCTAGCTGCGAAGAGGATACTAAGGTATATTAAAGGCACACTCAACCCGAGTCTCTTCTATGCATATGATGAAAATGCACAAATAGTTGGTTACTCAGATAGTGACTGGGGAGGTGATCAAGATGAGAGGAAAGGCACCACAGGCTATGTCTTCTATCTTGGGTCAACTGCATTTTCATGGACCTCAAAGAAGCAAGGAGTTGTAGCTTTATCTTCATGTGAAGAAGAGTACGTGGTGGCTGCATCTACAGTATGTGAAACAATTTGGTTGCGAAACATATTAAAGGAGTTGGATCATCCACAAGAAGACTCGACCATAATTTTTGTGGACAACATATTAGCCATCCAGCTTGCAAAGAACCCAGTACATCATGGGAGGAGCAAACACATAGATACACGGTTTTATTTTCTCAGAGACCATGTAAAGCAGAAAACCGTTGAACTGAAGCATTGTCACACCACTGAACAAGTAGCAGACATATTCACCAAGCCATTATGAGGTAAAACTTTCATGAGACTAAGAGACATTCTTGGCATAAAGACATTTTGATTTGAAGGGGCGTGTTGGAATATCAAATAAAAATATTAGAATAAATGAGGTTAATAGCATGAGTTTTAGAAGTGCAATGGTCATAAGTTTAGAAGGGGAAGAGACATAGGTTATGGAAGAATAAGAGTGACTTACTCATTTATGATATTTATCTTTATGACATTAAGATAGAGTTTACTTTGTGACTATTGGTATGTCTAGACGGTTTTGTTTTGAAACCTATATAAAGGGTTATTGTAATCCTTGTTTGATATGAAGAAAGAAAATTGAAGAAATATAAGTGAGTTTTTTGTCTTCATTTGAGAGAGTTCTAAGTTCGTAAACTTAAGAGTCATCAAATATTTCAGCTCCTCAAATCTTTTTTCAGAAGGGTTTAGATCCATCACCTCATATTTGGAGAGGCATGCATCCACTCTTGTCTGGAATTATTCTTAGAAACTCATGATTGTCCATATTCAATGGCTCTTGAGTTCATATGTTTGAAGATAGATAGATATCCTCAATTGCAGGACTCCCTCCTAAATCTAATGATTAGAATGAGTATTGTTTTTCTGGTTAAGTACCTGTTATCCTCTTCAGGAGAAACATTAAATGTAACACTAGTTTGTAGTTTATTCTCTGTAGAAATAGCTGATACTATTATCTCAACAGTTACCAACCTATTAGATCTTTACGATTCAGACACTCTACTACGGCTTCCATCACGTGATTGTTCATCTATGAGCAAGCCATGCTTTTTTTTTGGTCAATAAAAAATTTTATTCATTACCAATATATGAAAATTATAGTACATCAATGTCTTTCTCAAGACTGATTACAGAATTCAGCCTTCAAACTAAAAATTCTCTACATAACTCTTTATGTACTGTGGTATATTATCATTCAATATCCTTGTATATACATGTATCTTTATCAAGCTGAAGAGATGATCAGGGGCTCTTGATTGCAACTGAAAAATACGGAGGTTCCTCTCTTGCCAAATCATGTAGACTGAAGTAGATAACGCCAATCTTTTAAGCTTTATTTTGAAACTTTTCCCTCTTAAATTGTTCCCAAACCAGCTGGTGATTTGATCCCAATTACACGATTTCCTTTTGAAGCATAGCCAATCCATTACTTGATTCCAAACACTAGCTAAAAATTGGCATTCGAAGAAAAGGTGCTGACAGGTTTCAATCTGTCCTTCTCTTGAACATAAGGTGCACTGATTTGAGCTCAGAATCCTCATTTTGCAAAGTCTTTCTTGTGTTAACAGCCTCAATAAGAATGTCAACCAGAGAATAAAGGAATGTTTAGGTAGATTCCATCCACCCCAAACAGCCCCTGACCATGTATTCAGGTTTGAGTGTTGAAAAATTCTCCTGCACATCACTGAAACTTTGATTTTATCATTAGCACAGCTATCACTGATGGCATTCTGGAGACTATTCACACTACCAAGTTTATCAATCAACAAATCCCTCACTCTTAAGAGCTGCCTCCATTGCCATGAATCACTCTTCCTTGGTTGAACTTGCCGGATAGTATGTTGTCTTAGATAGTGACCATGAATCCACTTAATCCAAAGGATATCCTTCTTGAGGTGAATCATCCAAAGAAGTTGGCTGCCATAGTATAATTCCAATGCACAGCAGAGTGTATCCCAAGACCCCCATGATCAATTTCCTGGCATATAGAACCCCAGCTCACCAAGTGAATTTTATGTCCCCATAAGAAATCTGAGCACATTTTATCAATTTTTCGAAGAACTTTGATAGGGAGAATGTAGTTACTGGTCCAGTAGGATTGTATCCCCATAATCACTGATTTTATCAGTTGTAACCTGCCGGCATATGAGAGGGATCTTCTCTTGAGCCAATTATTAAATTGGTCTGAAATCTTGTTAATAAGAGGAGAGCAATCCATCTAAGAGAGTCTTTTAGCTATCAGAGGTAGTCCCAAATATCTCAAAGGCAAGGTTCCCTCAGAGAATTTAAGAAGATTGCAGATTTGGCTCTTCAGATTATCATCTACTCCACTCATGAATATAGAACACTTTGATGGGTTAGCTTCTAGGCCAGAAGCCCTACTGAATTCAGCTAGACAATCCCTTAGTCTTGATATTGTATTCATATCAGCTCTGCCAAAAAGAAGCAGATCATCCGCAAAAGCTAGATGTGTTATTTTCAGTCTTGAACACTTAGGATGAAACTTGTAGAGCCTGTCCTCTTTGAGAGTGTTTAATTTCCTAGACAAATATTCCATACCAATAACAAACAAATAAGGTGATAAAGGATCCCCCTGCCTCAAACCCCTAGCTCCTTGAAAATATCCATGAGGAGTACCATTAATAGATATGGAAAATTTTGGGGTAGAGATGCACTCCATAATCCAGGAAATCATGTTGTCTGGGAATCTTAAACCTTTAAGCATGTCACTTAAGAACACCCAACTAATTGTATCAAAAGACTTTCTCAAATCAATATTTAATATGGCTCTAGGGGAATTGTTTTTCATGCCATAGTGCTTAACAATCTCATGAGCTAAAAGGATATTGCTTGATATAAGCCTACCCTTCACAAAAGCACTCTGTGCATCACTTATCAGGTATCCCACTACTTTTTGAATTCTGGATGCAATGATTTTGGTTATGATTTTATACACACAGTTGCAGCAAGATATAGGTCTAAAATCTGCAGCATATTGAGGATTAAGAACTTTAGGTATCAAAGTAATGGAAGTGGAGTTGAAAGTACCAAGCAGCTTTCCTGATTTGAAAAATTCTTCCACTGCAGAGAAAAGTTCTTCACTGATAACACTCCAGGATGCTTTGAAGAATAGGGCATTGAAACCATCTGGGCCTGGACTTTTATCATTAGACATAGAAAAGACAGCTTGTTTAATCTCATCCCTTGTAACTGGAGAACTCAGCTCATGTCTTTGATCAGAAGAGAGAAGAGGGCCATTTGCAATAATCATTGGATCAGGATGATTTGTTTGAATTGAAGTCCCCAATAATTTTTTGTAGTAATCCACAATTTCAGTAACAATATCAGCACTGTTAGTGATCCTAATTCCATTCTCTGTATATAGAGATAGAATTCTGTTTTAATGCCTTTTCTTTTTCATGATAGAATGGAAGAATTTAGTACCTTTATCCCCATCAAGACACCAATTAATGTTTGCTTTCTGCCTGTAAAAAGATGATTCACAGTCCAAAAGCCTTTCATATTTTTTGGTACAATCTTTCTCTCTTCTTATCAGATCAGGATTGAAAAGATCCCCACACAGTAGCCTTTGAACTTCAGTTAAGCTATTTTTTGCTCTAAGAACTTGCTCTCTTATAATCATATAGTGCTTCTTATTTAGATCTTTAAGAGCAGTCTTAAGCATTTTGAGTTTAGAATGGAAACTGTACATTTTGAAACCTTCTATGTTTTGATCCCAAACAGCTTTGACTGTATGCATGAAGTCAGGATGATTTACCCACATGTTGAAGAATTTGAATGGCCTCTTACCAGCTATAATATCATCTTCTATGGTTAGAAGAGCAGGAGAATGATCAGAGCAGCTAGGTAGTAGATATTCAACTTGGCTTGTTGTATATAGGTGAATCCAGTCTTCATTCACTAAGCATCTGTCTAATCTAGACCAAATTCTGGTATCTGCATTTTTCTTATTGTTCCATGTAAAGTAGCATCCAGTTGATTTCAAATGTAGAAGGTGACTGGAGTTGATAAAGTTCTGAAAATCTTCAATATCAGATTCTGATACAGATACTCCTCCTATCTTCTCATCATAACCAGTAATTGCATTAAAATCCCCTCCAATAACCCAGGGACCAGTAACATTGCTGTTAAAAGTTAGAAGATCACTCCAAAGAATTCTCCAGCTTGTCATTTGGTTATGAGTATAAACAATGGTACATAAGCTGGAGAATTTACCATCTTTGGATTCAATCCAACAGGTAATGTATTGATCTGTTAAGATTATATCTTGTACTGTAAGAACATCACTATCCCATAGTAACCAAATCCTTCCATTACCAGCTTCATTTACATTAGAAATCCACTTCCAGTCTTTTGTTATTTTCACAGCCAAACTTTGAAGTTTATTACCAGGAATTTTAGTTTCCAGAAGACCCAACAATGAGAGATTGTAATCTTGAATAAACTGTTTCACTATCTTATGCTTAGAGGATTTATTAAATCCTCTTATATTCCAAATAGCAATGTGCATTAAAAAGAGCTCCCACCCCTGTCAATACATGAGGGATCATCCAATGAAGAGAAAAGAGATAACTGAATACCTGAGTTAGCAGGTTTGATTATAGAAGCTCTTCTTGCAATTTTAGCCCTGCTTATACTGGAAAATCCAGTTGCATTAACACTTGGAGTAGCTTGATGAGATTGCAAATCATTTATTGCATTTATTCCATATTCTGCTGCTTTTCCAGTCCCTGATCCATTCACCTAGGCAGCAAAACCTATCTGTGCATGTTTTTGTGCACGTTTTCCAGTTAACAAAGCTTCCTGATTTGGGGGATCAAGTTGATTTTCTGCTTTTTCTTCCTGTGTACTAGTATCAATATTGGTATCTGCATCAGAATCTTGTTGTGCAGAGATATTTCCTGGAACCTCAGGATTAGCTTCCTCCTGCACAGACTGTTTAGCTACAGGAACCCACATTTTCTTTGTTTTGATTCTTCTACATTGCTCATTATCATGGCCAATTTTGCAGCATATTGTACACCATTTGGGCTTGAATTCATATATGACTGGTTGAATATAGCTAGTTCCATCAGGCCCTTTGATTGTCAATTGGTCTGGCAAAGAGTCATTTAAAGGTAGTTTCACCTCTATTAAAACTCTTGCATAGCTAAGCCTCTGTCTAGTTGCAGTAAGTTTGTCAGTTGAGATAGGCTTTCCAATAAGACTAGCAACTTTACTAATTCCTGTAGAGCTCCAGAGATTCAATCTTAAGTTTGGAAATTGTATCCACATAGGATAGTAGAAATCTTGCATCTTATCCAAATCTGTTTCAATATTCCAAGGTTTTAACATAAGAGGTCGAGATCCAAAGAACCAGGGTCCTGCTTCAAGAATATCTCTCATTGATTTCTCTGTGTGAAAATCAAAAAGGAAGAGTCCCTGCTTGATTAAGGAAACCTTCGGTATAGAGATAGTTCCCCATAACTTGTTAACATAGGATTCCATTGATTTAAACTTGACATTTAATCCTATGACATGTCCAATTAGGGCATTTTTCCATAAATTTTCTCCTTCCTTCCATTCTTTATCAGAAAATGAATTGCATTATATGATGGCAAAAAACTCAGAGAAAGTCCATTTCCCGCTTTCCTATTATCAGTAAACAAGCTAGCAAAAGTTTTACTTGTTACTGATTCCATCCCTTCCACATTTTCCTTATTTTCCTATTTATGAGAAATTTTTTCCTGGCCATTCGCTTCTGATTTCTCCTTAGAATTTGCAGAATTTTTATCAACATCAGTATCTAAGGGAAAAATATCCTTAGACCTAATCTCAACTGGATTCCTCTTAACAGCAGTATTCACAAGATCAGGGCCAGAGAATCTAGCAGGAGATGTAGAAAATTTCTGTATCAAATTTGAATCAGGAGAAATTACCTCGAATTCAGCTTCATCCGCCCAGGAAACATTGGAACTGCTGGCTCCATCTCCTGAATTGAGAATACGAGAAGCTTTGGTTCTATTCGTCGGAAAAGAATTCACCACTTGCTGAGAAGCCATTAGATCCTTAGATCGAAGTAGATCCTCCATTAATACCTTCTTCTTTTCCCCTTTCGGACCAGTCGAGCCCATTACAATATTATCAACATCATCATCATCTTCATCATTACTTATATCAATTGATCTCCAAATTCGGCCAGATTTGAATTTGAAGCTCTCAATCCTATATTAAGGAGACTCTTACCGCTCCTCTTCTTCTTCTTCGTCATGAAAAACAAGGCAGGGGCGCAAGTTAGCAAGATTTAGATCTCCGGCTAACTTGCACCATCAGACTCCCACCAACTTCTTTCGTTTTATTGTATGACTAAGCAAGCCATGCTACTTTCTTCTTTAGTCCACCACTCAGCAGGCACCTTCAATTGATCATGAAATCGCTGCCACATACTACAACAAAAGTTGCATATATTCACACTTAATATATGACACATATAAATGTGTCATTTTATTTACAAAGAATTAAATAATAGTGACATAAATAAAAAGTATGGTAAATTACGATACATATTTGTGTCATTAGATATACAATTAAATATAAGAAAAAAAAGCTAATAGGTTAACATGAATTGTGAGAGGATATATTGATGGTCTTAAATAATAAATCCTAGACATTAATTATGATGATGACTAAATACTTATGATAGTATATAAGTATTTATTGATGGTCTTAACATGAATTGTTACGCATGCTTTGATAAGAGTAATCCTAGGATGGGTGACCTTCTGAGAAGTTATAGTATTAAATGGTTATACTCTCTATATTTTCATGGTCTAAATATAAATATGTATCACCACTCTTGACACATATATGTGTTAAAGGTTTTGTGACACGTGTATGTGTCACCACTTTCGACATATATATGTCGGGAATTTTGCGACACATTCGCACATGTGTAGAAAAACACTCTCCACACATGCTCTAACCACACTTTTGATAAGTGTTGCGCTACATATTTGTAACACAAAACTGTGTTATGTAGAGACAAAAAATGAATCATAATTTACAACTTTTATATTGTAGTGTGCACTTCTAAGGAGATTATGGTAATGAAATTATTCCCCATAAAAGTAACGTAATCAAATCATTCCCCATAAAAGTGCTTTATAAGGTGTGCCCTCTTCAATGTGTTGCCAATAACACATGTTGTTATAAAGCAATACCGTCATCGACACGACTTGCGAATTATTCAAAGAACATGTTGAAATAATGGATCATTTTCTGTTTGGTTGCACTATTACAAATTAGATTTGAAATTTTGCACCCTCTTCACCTATTCATCGTTCAATTACTCTTCTAGATACCTTGTACGATGGGCCAAATGTGATGAGACTGCACGTGCTAAAACCATTACTATCTATTGGTGTTTACGGAAAGTGAGATGAGAGGTCTTATTTGCATCTTATCCTATTAATGTCCTGGCATTGGCAATATCAAACGATTTGATGAGTATATATGTCGTCATCTTGCAAACGTCATCTTGCAACTTCCACTTACTATCTCGACTAGTGAAAAAAAAAGGGCGAGGTGGGGAGGAAATCCTTACATGAATCAAGTTGGAAAGAACATCCAATAGAACATCTCACAATCAATGTAGATGGGGCTTCATGACAACCTAAATCATTATGGGGTCTTATTGGCCGGCGAACAAATGAAGGCAAAGTTTCTTATGTTTCATTAGAAAAATTGATTCATTATCCCCATATTTAGTCAAAGCACGTGGCATTCCTGAAGCTCTAAGATTTGCGAACACCTTCAAAGACTTTAGTACTCATGTCTTTAGGGAGGCACAAGTTCTCATCAACTGCATTCTCCCACCTACCTTCTCTCCACCATAACAAGTTTATCATATTGTGGATGAATGCATTTGTATTCTTTGTCAAAATCTGTTGGTGTCTGTTAGTTTTAATATTGAAGGAGACAGAAATTCTGAGGCGTGAAACACTTTCCTTAAAGAAATATTTGCCCCCACTTGATGTTCAAAGTTGCTTCGGGTTAATGCAAATTTTCTTCCCAGGATACAACAGAAAATAAAAATTCCAGTAAGCAAATCTGGAATTTTCCTTAATTCGTTGTGAAACAAGTTTGTAATATTGCAGAAGTTTTTGATTGAAAAGATTCAAAAAAGAATTGTTTTTAAAGATATCTGAAAACATAAACTATTTATAGGTTTGAAAAGGTGCTTCCAACAGTCACAACTTTTCAAAACACCCCTTGGAGCAAACAGCCACTTTTCAACAGTCACTTGTCTTTTCATAATTTTTTTAAAAATTCTAAATAACATTAAAAATATATATATTCAATATATAATTATATATAAAAAAATAGAACATTTAAGCGGCAGCGGCAAGCGTGCTAAGTGCTAAGTGCGTCTAATAATCGCGCATTATTCGCGCTACCCGCACGCGGGTTTAGAAGCCTACACTTTGATCCATTATTCAAAGCCCAATAAGCATTCAATGCTTTTAAACCTCTAAAAGATTGTTCAAAATTCCAATGTGGGACTATCTTGTTTTTTACAAACAAATACTAACAATCCCCCACTTTATTTGAAAAAACATTTTAATAGTATTATATTTAAAAATAATCTGCAATATGTACAAAATGAGATAAGTATACATATGTAGAGGTATCTTTCGATTTAAACCTTTACTTAGTACAAATACCTCAAAGTTCTATCAAAGTCGTTAGTTGCCTTAACATTAAACTAATTACTCTTTGTGATAGAACCAGAGAATATTATACATACACTAATCTCTTGTTTCAATGAGAATTAATATTTTAGCACTGTTATAGCCTTGTGCTTATTCCTGGTTCATGAACTCTTTAAAGAACAAACCTTTAGCACTTTTAAGAAGCGGCACCACTTCTAAGTTCATATAGGTGAAACGTCTACAATGTGTTTTCCATTACTTTAAACACACAACAATAATGTATTAGACTTTCATTAAGAGCATAACTCATCCTCTTATTCCGTAATGGACGATATTGACATTATCTTTTAGGGCTTAATGCGTCAATATCAATCAACCACTTTCAGAAACTTGTTATTACCCATTTAAACCATTTAACCAGTTTAGTTCTGGTAAATGGTTGGGTTACCATTCCTGGTGATTTAAATATAAGGTTTCAGCCCCATTTCACTTGATGTCATCTTTACTACATCTCTTGCTAGAGGTTTTGTAAATGGATCAGCCAAATTTTTATTTGTCTTGACATAGACAATAGTTATGACACTATCTTGTATCAAGTGTCTCACATATTCATGTCTTAGACTTATGTGTCTAGACTTACCATTATATATACAATTATAAGCCCTTGACAAAGTGGCTTGACTGTCGCAATAGATAGAGATAGGAGGCATTGGATTCAGCCATAACTTAATATCTAGCAATAAGTTCCTAATCCATTCAACCTCTTTACCAGTTGCTGCTAAAGCAATGAATTCAGATTCCATGGTGGAGTGTGAGATACATGTTTGTTTCTTGCTTGCCCAAGAAACTGCTCCTCCACCAAGTGTAAAAACCATTCCAAAAGTGGATTGGTTGTCCCCAACACTAGTCATCCAGCTTGCATCGGTGTATCCCTCTAATACAGCCGGATAATCATTATAGAACAAACACAGATTTTTGGTTTTCTTTAAATATCCAAAAATCCTGGAAATGCTTTTCCAATGTTCTACACTTGGATTACTAGTGTATCTACTTAATTTGCATACAGCAAATGAAATATCAGGTCTAGTACAATGCATAGCATACATTAAAGAACCAATTGCACTAGCATACTCAAGCTGTGCTACAGCTCTACCAGAATTGGCAGTCAATTTGACACTGGGATCGAAAGGAGTGTTAACTTCTTTAAAACCAAGATGATTAAATTTATTCACTATTTTTTCAATATAATGTGATTGGTTTAAAGAAAAACCCCCACTATGTTTTCTAACTTTAATCCCTAAAATAGTATCCGCTTCTCCTAAATCTTTCATTTTAAACATAGAAGATAGATACTCTTTAGTCTCATTTATACCAATCATATTAGTGCCGAATATTAACATGTCATCCACATACAATCAGACAAGCACACCATATTTATCAGTGAATTTAGAATAAATACACTTATCAGCACTATTATGTTTGAAACCATAAGATAGAATAACAGAATCAAACTTTTCATGCCATTGTTTTGGTGCTTGTTTAAGACCATAAAGAGATTTAATTAGTTTACATACTTTTCTTTCATTTCCTGGAAGAATGAAACCTTCCGGTTATTCCATGTAAACCTCCTCATTTAAATCTCTATTTAAAAAAGCGGTCTTAACATCCATTTGATGCACAAATAACTTATGTATAGATGCCAAAGCAATAAGAATTCTAATAGATGTTATACGTACGACAGGTGCATATGTATCAAAATAATCTATGCCTTCTTTTTGTCTAAACCCTTTGGCTACTAATCTAGCTTTAAAAGCTTGAACAGAACCATCAGAATGATATTTTCTTCTAAAAACCCATTTACATCCTATTGGCTTTGATCCTTGAGGTAAATCTACTAAAATCCAAGTACTATTTCCCATTATAGAATCTATTTCATCATTGACAGCTTCTTTCCAAAATGAAGCATCTCTAGATGACATTGCTTCTATAAAGGTTTTAGGATCATCACCTGGATTAAAACTTATAGGATGTTTATTTAAAACATTATTATTCCTATCACCTTCAACAAGAAAAATAATTTGTTCAGGAGAAATAAAATCTGAAGGTAAAGATTTCTCTTTTCTTGCTCTAGTACTTCTTCTTGGCTCTGATGTTTCTTTAGATGTATTCGTTTCCTTAGCATGAAAATCAGAACTAGAAAAATTATTAGAGTTAAGCAGAATAGGAACATTTTTAACATTTTCAGAATCTACAGAAAATTTATTTTCAAAGAATTCAACATCTCTAGATTCAACAATAGTATTAGAAGATAAATCAAGTAGTCTATATGCTTTGCTATTTTCAGCATATCCGACAAAAACACTTTTAAAGGCTCTAGGTCCAAGTTTTGTTCTTTTAGGATCAGGAATTCTATAATAAGCCAAACACCCCCACACTTTAAAATATGACAGATTAGGTTTTCTACCTTTCCATAACTCATAAGGGCTTATATTTGACTTTTTAGAGGGAATCCTATTATGAATATAACATGCTGTGTACAATGCTTCTCCCCATAAATTTAAAGGTAACTTAGCATTATTAAGCATACAATTTATCATTTCTTGTAAAGTTCTATTTTTTCTTTCGGCTAAACCATTCTGTTGGGGAGTATAAGGTGCTGTACATTGATGAATAATGCCATGTTCTTCACAAAGAGTATTAAAATTATCAGAAAAATATTCACCACCTCTATCAGAACGTAATACTTTAATTTTCCTTTCAAGTTGATCTTCAACTTCTGTTTTGTATTTTTTAAACATATCAAAAGCTTCATCTTTTGTTCTTAAAAGATAAACATACATATATCTACTGCAATCATCAACAAAAGTGATAAAGTGTCTTTTTCCTCCTCTAGTTAACATACCATTCAATTCACGTATATCAGAATGTATTAAATCTAAAACTTTAGAATCTTTGCGAGAAACACTTGGAAAAGATTTCTTTGTTAATTTAGACTTAGCACAAATTTCACATTTATCAAATTCATCATTAAAGTTAATGAAGTCTAACTTTCTCATATTTTTCAAATAGCGAAAATTTAAATGTGCTAAGCGATCATGCCATAAATATGAAGACTCAACAATATAAACAGAAGATATAACTTTATTATTAATACTTAGTTGATACATTCCATCACAAGAGTAGCCCTTTCCCACAAACATCCCGTTCTTAGACAGGATAACATTATTTGACTCAAAAACAACCCGAAACCCTTTCTTACAAAGAAGATCAACAGAAACTAAGTTCTTTTTAACTTCGGGTACATACATAACATTTATAAGAGTCAATTTCTTTCCAGAAGTAAAATCTATATCAACAATCCCCTTTCCAGCAACATTTGCACAAGCATTGTTCCCCATTTGTACTTCTGTAATTTCTGAAATTTTTTCAAATCCTTTGAACAAGGATTTGTCCTTGCAAACGTGGATTGTTGCTCCAGAATCAAGCCACCATCCAGACTTAACACAAGCCATATTGATTTCAGAAATCATAGCGACCAGATTCTCTTCTATTATATTTGCAGAAGCCTTTGATTTTACATTATTATTTTTTCTGTGGCGACATTCTTTAGCAAAATGTCCAGGCTTGCCGCAAATAAAACAGGATCCCTTTTTCTTCTGAAAATTCTTCCTTTTAAAGTGTTGTCCACTTTTCTTTACTTGAAGGTTCATATTTTTTACCAAATATTCATTCTTTTCCACGGTGTGGACCTTACAATCTCTTTGGACAGAATTTTTCGAATCACGTAAGTGTGACTCCTCTTCAATTCTAAGATTCTTCTGAAGTCGTTCCAAAGAGATATCCTCAGTTTTATGCATTAGTTTCTTCGAGTAATCTTTTCAAGTTGATGGTAGTTTTGCAATAATTGCAGCAACTTGAAAAGACTCTGGAAGAACTATTTTGAGAACATGTATCTTATTAACCAGAACCTCCAATTCATGAACTTGCTCTAGGACAGACTTGTCATCAACCATTTTATATTCTAGATATTTTGTAATTAAATACTTGTTTGTACGTTCCTCCTCGGCTTTGTATTTAAATTCCAGTGCGTTCCAAAACTCCCTTGCCGACTTTATCCTCGTGAAAAGATCATATAATCGGTCCGAAAGTGTGTTTAGAATGTGACCGCGACACAACACTTCATCTTCCTCCCGTTTTGCCTTCTTCTTTTTGATTTCTTCTATTTCCTCCTCAGTAGGTTGTTTGCCGTCTGCACTTGGTTTTGGATCTTCTATGGGCTGTAGGTTGGGGTTGAGGATGTAGGAGATCTTCAATGCTGTAAGAAGAAACATCATCTTGTCTTGCCAGCGAGAGAAATTGTTCCCGTCAAATCGGTCCAATTTGACCATGTCTTGATTCATCACCTTGATTGATTCCGACCCCATTGTAGCAGAAATATTTCTTTAAGATTGTTAGTTTTAATATTGAAGGAGACAGAAATTCTGAGGCGTGAAACACTTTCCTTAAAGAAATATTTGCCCCCAGTTGATGTTCAAGTTGCTTCGGGTTAATGCAAATTTTCTTCCCAGGATACAACAGAAAATGAAAATTCCAGTAAGCAAATCTGGAATTTTTCTTAATTTGTTGTGAAACAAGTTTGTAATATTGCAGAAGTTTTTGATTGAAAAGATTCAGAAAAGAATTGTTTTTAAAGATATCTAAAAACATAAACTATTTATAGGTTTGAAAAGGTGCTTCCAACAGTCACAACTTTTCAAAACAACCATTGGAGCAAACAGCCACTTTTCAACAGTCACTTATCTTTTCATAATTTTTTTAAAATTCAAAATAACATTAAAAATATATATATATAATATATAATTATATATAAAAAAATAGAACATTTAAGCGGCAGCGGCAAGCGTGCAAAGTGCTAAGTGCGTCTAATAATCGCGTCAAAATCGCGCATTATTCGCGCTACCCGCACGCGGGTTTAGAAGCCTACACTTTGATCCATTATTCAAAGCCCAATAAGCATTTAATGCTTTTAAACCTCTAAAAGATTGTTAAAAATTCTAATGTGGGACTATCTTTTTTTTTGCAAACAAATACTAACAGTGTCGATATCATAGGCTCATAGATCACTGAATGTGGTGGCTCATTCTATCATGGTCATTGTTGCATCATCTGAATTATATGGGTATTGGCACCCTCATTAATTATCAAATGTATTTATTTTGATTTTCGTACGCCATCGTTGGTGTGCGTTTGCATTAAGGACCCGTTTGGATAGGTAGAAGTATTAGAAATATGAAGTAGATTAAAGAAGTTATACGATAATTATAAAGTAGAAAGTAGAGGAAGTGGTAATTTTTTTGTTTATTTCACGTGATTTTGAAAGTAGTGGAAATAACACTACTTCCCTTTTATTTACTTTTTTTTGATTTGGATGGAAATTGGAAATGCCATTAGGAAGAGAGATATGGGATATTTTTGAAATTTTATTTAGAGTGAGAAATATCCACATAATAAAATAATAATTTTATTCTTAAAATAATGCATATTTTAGCTACTTTCAAGATTTGAGGAACATAAAAAGAATTAAAACGTAAGATGCTACATAGACGCCAAGTCATCATTTTGGAAGTACCAGAAGTAGTATTTTTAGAGAAAGAAATAATCGTTTTAATGAGAAGTAGCAAAACTAGCATCTACGTACCTCTTTTACTTTGGTTAACTCCTATATATTTCTATACAAACAAACAGTCCCCAAATGAAAGAAGCAAAGGCTATGGTCATTTTCCTCAGAGAAAAAGGTAAAAGAAATAAAGAAATTACGAGGCAATGTGACAAATATCATTTTATTGGGATTCAAACCAAGCTAACAAAGAGAAACATCATATCCAATGGTAATGGAATCCAAGGTTTTGGGGTATATAAAAGTAATCTCTCATATTTGAACTATTATATTCTCCCATTGCAAAAAATTTAATTAGCTTGAATTTTTTTTTTCTTTTTTCCATGAAAGAAAACTCTTCATGCTTGTGTCATTATGTTAGGACGACTACACTAACACTTCATGAAGAAGTTAGAAATGTCAACCTAATTACTGAGAGGGTGTGGTCGGTAACCGTAAGTGAAGGGAAATCAAGAAGTTAAGTGAACCTATTTTACGAAAAAGTATTTATCATGAAAGATTTAGTTGTCTACACATCCTATTAGATGTACAAAGTAAAAAAGGATGGAAAGTTTAGGTATATATGTACGGCTAAAAGTGATAATTTAACAAGAATATGTACCTTATAAAAACATCGGGGTTCTTTGAGCCAAACTGGTGCAGTAAGAAGTCTAAAACTATTCTCTACTTGTTGAAATACTTGGCTCAGAACGTTTAGCATTGTGCTTCACTTTCTAATAGGATTCTCACTCATCTAATAGTATAGTAGTAACGAGAGAGAATACATACAGTTCTCGCTTCCTTCCATTCGTTTTCAATCCAATTTCTAGAAAATATGGATAAAGTGAAAAAATATTGATGCAACACGCTTCGCTTTAACTCTATTTGATTAAGGGGGTGGTCTGTTAGGCGCATGATAGCAAGCGATCTTCTTGCTATCGTGCTCCTCCGCCTGGATTTTCATGGCGAAGAAGAAGAGATCTAGTACAAAGAGAGTTCAAAGTAGTGAGTTGAGAGATTCCATCTTCACCTACGCTAATGCTGGAGTCTCATCGTCTACTGGAGTTTCCTATTCTAATGCTGCCGACATCAATGAAACAGTAAATTCTCTGCTTCCTCAAGAAATGGAAAGTACGGGTCCTAAAGGAGCAAGGAAGAATATGCTGATTGAGGAAGTTATTGTCAGATCTAAACCTCTGTCCGATCCTCAATCTCCATAGCTGAAATCTGGTATGATGATCCCTCGTCAACTAAGTAAATCTTCAAATTCTGTCCAATGGTCAGTTGAAGTTGAAGATGCGATTGATTCAAATTTAAATGAGATAATAGATCATAATGTGGATTTCAACTCTGATGTGGCTGAATCTGATAAAATTTTAGAAAACAATATAAATCTGGAAAATGAAGAAAATGAAACCTCTGTTGAAAATCAAGTGAGAAATGTTAGCTTAAAGGAAAATCGATCAGAATTGAAAACTTTTGCTAGCTTATTCTCTGACAATAGAAAGCAAGGTAATGGTTTGTCATTGAATTTTATTTCATCTGCTCAAGGTCATTATATATCTTTCTCAGCATCAGAATGGAAAGAAGGTGAAGATATTTGGAAATTTTCTCTAATTGGTCATGTTATTAGATTAAATGTAAAATTTAAATCCATGGAAACCTATGTGAACAAGATTTGGGGAAAAATCTCAATTCCTAAAGTCTACTTAATCAAGCAAGGGGTTTTCCTTTTGAATTTCATACTAAACAACAATTGGATGATGTTCTTGGGACTGGTCCTTGGTTCTTTGGTTCAAGGCCATTAGTTTTGAAACCTTGGACAATTGACATTGATGTTGAAAAAATCCAGGACTGTACTTATCCAATGTGGGTTCAATTCCCTAATTTGGGGCTAAACTTGTGGAGTTCTTCAGGTATAAGTAAGATTGCTAGCCTCATAGGCAACCCCATCACTACTAATAAACTCACGACTATGAGACAAAGACTGTCATATGCTAGAGTCTTGCTTGAAGTTGATTTACCTTTAAAAGAGGCCTTGCCTGATCAATTAATCATTCAAAGTCCAGATGGGAAAAAATATATTCAGAAAGTGGTTTATGAATTAAAACCAAGATGGTGTACAAATTGCAAAACAGTGGGACATGAAGTTGATCAGTGTAGAAGATTAATAATGAAGAAAATATGGGTTCCAAAACAGTCTGCTGATAATGTACCTGTTTCTGGAATTGTTCATAATGCTCCTCAGGATGTTCAGATACCTGAACAATCTACAAATGAAATATCAGATCAAATTTCTGGAGGAGAGATGGATTTATCTGATCAAGTTTCTGGAGGGAATCTGTCTAGAAAACATGTACAAACAGTGTTGTGCACCAGCAGCCTGCATATTGATAAAGGGAAATCTACCCATAATACTGGTCACATGATAAATTCTACAATACAAAATATATCCCCTTTTGTGAATGTTAGTGGCTTTACAAGTGTAAACAGAAATCTTATAGCTAGAAGATCACCAATGGATAAACATTCCTCTCATATTCAAGCTTCACTATTCTCTTTACTGGATCATAGTAATGAATTTGCTCCCTCAAGCATTGATAGGGGAGGATCCTCTCAATAAATGCAACTGACAATCTGGAATGATAGAGGTTTAAATAAAACATTTAAACATATGTTAGTGAAGAAATTTGTACATGATTATAAGCTTGCATTTATAGCTCTTCTGGAAACTAAAGTTGCTGGTGATAAAATGAATACTATAGCAAAGAAAATGGTTAAAGATTGGGATTGGATTTCTAATACTCAGCAAGCAAGGAATGGTAGAATATGGATTCTCTGGGACAACAATATCATATCAGTCTAGTGTATTTCTTCCTCAGACCAGTATGTATCATGCTCTGTGATTTCTAAAGATGGAAAAATTTCATGCATTACCACTGTAGTCTTTGCTCTTAATGATCAAGAAGGTAGGAAAAATCTCTGGCATGACTTGTTAAGTTTCAAACAAAGTGTTAATTCTCCTTGGTTTGTGGGTGGAGATTTTAATACCATCACCAGTAATGAAGAGAAAATAGGGGGTTCTCCTGTCACAAATTCTAAGACTGAAGATTTTAATAACTTCATCACTTCATGCCAACTACTTCATCTGAAAACTACAGGATGCTTCTTCACTTGGTGTAACAAACAGGATTCTACTTCAAGAATTTGGAGTAAATTGGATAGAATCTTGGTTAATGAAGAGTGGATTAATCAATATACCTCAAGTCAAGTTGATTTTCTTGTGCCAAACTTCTCTGATCATTCTCCAGCCTTGATTACAGTAAATGATGACATCTGTGAAGGTAAGAAGCCTTTTAAATTCTTTAGTATATGGACTAAACATCTTGATTTTAACAAAGTTGTTAAGTCTGTATGGGAGCAGAACTGCAGGGGTTTCTACATGTACAGGCTACATACAAAATTGAAAAAACTCAAACCTGCTCTGAAAGATTTGAACAAAAAACACTTCATTAATATTAGTGAGCAGGTATTGAGGAAAAAATGTGATCTCTCTGATATCAACTATAGCTAAATGATGATCCTTTCAACTCTGATTTAATATCAAAAGAGAAGGAATGCTTGAGCAGTTATATGAGACTGGTTGATTTTGAAACCTCCTTCTTCAGACAATAAGCTAGCATCAAATGGGGGTAATATGGGGATAAATGCTCTCATTTCTTTCACACTATTATAAAAACCAGAAGAAATCAAAATAAGGTGCTATCATTATATAATGACAATGGTGAGAGACTAACTGATTTTTTAGATATCACATCTGAATTTATTAGTTACTACACAAATCTCCTGGGCACTACTGGGCAAACTTTGCAGATAGACCAAAGGATGATAGAAAATGGTCCAGTTCTTTCATTTACTCAAAGTAATAACCTGAGTACTCCAGTCACAAGAGATGAAATCAAGCTAGCTTTATTCTCAATACCTAGTGAAAAAGCTCCTGGGCCAGATGGTTACAACGCCTCTTTCTTCAAAGCAACTTGAATTGTGATACAGGAAGATGTATACCAGAGAAGTTTTAAAAGTCTGGTAAGCTTCTTGGTGCTATCAACTCTACATCAATCACCTTGATACCAAAAATTCTTAATCCTAAGACTCCTTCAGATTATAGACCAATATCTTGTTGCAATTGTGTTTACAAGATAATCTCAAAAGTCATTGCTAACAGAGTTCAAGGAGTGATAGGCTTTCTAGTCAATGAAGCCCAAAGTGCTTTCATCAAAGGAAGGCTCATTTCAAGTAACATTCTACTATCACATGATCTTATAAAACACTATGGTAGAAAACATATATCACCAAGAGCAATCCATAATATTGATCTGAGGAAAGCTTTAGATACTATTAGTTGGAGTTTTATCAACTCTATGTTACTTGGCTTGGGTTTCCCTGAGACTATGGTCAAGTGGATCATGGAGTGTATCACCACTTTAAAATTCTTCCTATCTCTTAATGGAACTTTGCATGGATATTTCAAAGGTGTTAGAGTCTTAAGGCAAGGGGATCCCCTCTCACCATACTTATTTGTTCTTGGGATGGAGTACCTATCCAGGAAATTGAGTTCTTTAAAAAATAATAGTCTTTTTAGATATCATCCTAAATGCTCAAGGCTCAAGATAACTCACTTATTTTTTGCTAATGACTTGTTACTCTTTTGCGAAGCTGATATGCACTCAATAACGAAATTGAAAGAATGCCTCTCTGAGTTAAGTCAAGTCTCTTGGTTAGAAACTAACCCAAATAAGTGCTCTATATGTTTGAGTGGCATTGACAGCAATTTAAAGCTTCAGATCTGCTCATTACTTAATTTCTCTGAGGGAGCACTACCAGTGAGATATTTAGGTGTCCCTCTGATCTCGAAAAGATTATCATGCTCTGATTGCTCTCCCCTGATTATTAAGATATCTGAACAGTTTTAATGTTGGCGAAAGAAGAAATCACTATCCTATGCTGGAAGACTGCAACTTATTAAATCAGTCATCTTGGCTATTCATCTCTTCTGGACAACAAATTACATCCTACCAGTAAAAGTTTTGGAGAAAATAGATAGTTTATGCTCTGATTTTTTATGGAATGGCAAAATCCATCTAGTTTCCTAGTCAGCTATTTGTCAGAGCAAAAAACATGGTGGTTTGGGAATATTCTCTGCTAAATTCTGGAATCAAGCCGTGGCTTTGAAGCTTCTTTGGATGATTCATTTGAAGAAGGATATGCTATGGATTAAATGGGTTCATCAGAATTACCTAAAACAAACTAGCATATGGCAAGTTCAAGCCTAAGTTAATGACTCTTGGATGTGGAAGCAGATAATAAAAATCAGGGATAAGATGATTGGAAAATTTGGCAATGTGACAAATGTGTTGAATGTCATTGCGAGGAATTGTTCTCAAAGTAAGGTACATCTTTCCTCTATCTACAATGTGCTTATTCATCAAAATGCACAAACTTCATGGTCTAAAACAGTTTGGGATGGATGGCACTACCCTAAACATTCTTTTACTCTATGGCTGGCCATGCATCAAAGACTATTAACTTAAGAAAGACTGTGTCGCTTAAAAATTATCGACACAAATACATGCATCCTATGTCCTCAGCAGATGGAAACCTGTCAACATTTATTATTTGAGTGTGAATATTCAGTAAACATATGGAATAGAGTCATGGACTGGCTGAACTATAAATAGAGATCATGTGTATGGAGTAATGTTGTTGATTGGTATACATTAAGGTTGAAGGGTGAGAGCTTTATGTAGAAGCTTAAGAGGATGGCTTTATCTGCTTTTGTTTATGCAATATAGCAGGAGAGAAATCGGAGGATCTTCCAATTCATTACAAGAGGGGCTGGAACAGTTTTTAGATCTGTGAAACTTACTATTCTTTCAAAGATACTAAATGATGACATCCCCACCTAATTTGGGAGCTCAGCAACATCCCCAGACATTCCTTCATCAGTTGGTTAGCAATCCAAAATCGATTGCTTACAAACGACAGGCTTATCAATTGGGGAATTGTAAATAATAATACCTGCTGCTTATGCTCTGGCTCTGGTTATGAAAGTAGAGATCATCTCTTCTTTGAGTGCTCATTTTTGAAAAGTGTCTGGACCATGGTCATGGAATGGTTGCAATTCAGATGGAGATCATGCGACAGGGGTCAAATTCTTACCTGGTTCGGTTTCAGGTTGAGGGGGAAGGGTTTCAAGCAAAAAATTAAAAGAATGGCTTTTACCTCCACAATATACAACATTTGGATAGAGAGGAATGCCAGAATCTTCAAGTTGAAAAATAAGACTGCTGATCAAGTTTTCAAGGAGATCAGGTTTAGCATTTTTACCAACATCCTCAACGGCTCTTTTTCGGAAGCTAACAGAGCATGACTATGTTCTTTGTAATTCTTGATTTTTTGTGAGTTCTTTGATAAAGTTTTAATTGTATCCTCAGTAGCTGAGCATCTTGTTGTGCTGAATTTCAAATTTGGAAATGAATAAAATTCTTCATTTACCAAAAAAAAGAGAAAATTCAGCAATTGTAAATTTTTTCTCTTTCTTTGTTACTTCCAGTAAGGTGGAATGATCTGATGTACGAATATTTCCCAATTGGTAAATGAATACATATTTTTCATTGACCAAAAAAAACACGCTTCCCTTTGCAGCTACTTCAATTTTCAGTTATTTTTGTATTGCAGAAAAAAAACATGAAACAAAATTCAAATAATTTCTCCATTTCTCATTTAGTTTTAAGTTGTAAAATATGGAAGAAGGTGCTTTTTCTTAAGCTCTTTTTAATTATTTTATTTATTTATTTTATTTTATTTTTTGTTTTGAAGGCTCCATATGCAAGAAGGTGTTGAAAAGTCCTATATGTGCTTCCTCTTGCATTCATCGAGGGTATTATTCAATCTTTACTGTCACGTGTTGGAGAAAGTGTCCCATAGCGTAAGCCAAGAAGAAAACCTTAAGCATTGGCCATTGTCCTCTCTCTCGACGAAGCAAGTCACCAATTAGTCCCCCATGCATTAGTCCTCATTTTGTTAGTAATAATTATAATAAAAGAATTTCCATGGTACATTTAAATTCAAATCTTGAATTTTCCAGCAGTTCTATGTGAAACCTTTCTTATTTAGAGATCTTTTATTGGTTTTATAAATTTTGAATTTTAATGCGGGTTGATAATAATCGCACCGTCCACAGGTTTAGAAGCGTCCTTTTGCCTATTTATCAAAGTTCAGTACATATTGAATGCCTTTTAAAACAGTTAATATGCTTAAATATCGGTGGTGAGAGTATAAATCGTAGTTACACCCTAGTTGCATAAAACAGATATGGAACTTGTTCTTGGATGAATCCATCAAGCTCATCAGCATTGATCACATGCTGATGAAACTTCATAACGCCTGTTTGCCGCCCAAAAGTTACACGCATCAGATTGAAGCCGTTTTTGTTGAATGCTAATCAAATCCTTTTGGTTTCAAGACTGGCATGCGGGCGTTGGCTTGCACTTGAATGGTGAGATCGTTTTAAATTTTTTTATAGGTGCTAAGTTGCATAATGTCTTCAAGATGATGCACTAGAGTGAAGATGAGGGGTTACGTTTTACCCAAGCTGTCTACTGATTTTTTGTTGAACTTTGGGTGGTCATTTTGGGGTTTTTTTATTTTACTTTTGTAAATATTGAATAGATATAAAATGTACGTCATTTTTTAGACTTAAAAGGTAAAATTTTTTTTTGGACGTATGAGTCAGAGTACTTATAGAAGTAAGTGGGTTCAAAAATTAAAAAGAATAAGACGATGGGTTTTTTTTCTCTTGGTAAGATCCAGACTTCTTGATCTTGATCCAGTCAAACTTGACCACAGGCAGTTGGAGACACCCTTAACGAACCGTAATTCCATGCATACTTTTCATTAGCTTTGACGTTTAAAGGACCATTTTCTTCAATGCAAGAAACGTAGGTTTTTGCTCTATGAACTATTTAGTATTAGGGGTACCGGCTAAAAGCCAAAAGATAATATTTTCTTGCTGATGGGTGGTAATTCAAACTTTACATTGGATCCCGACTTGAAAGATAGGCCTAACCCAAATAGTTTTTTTGAATGCCATGTTGACAGTTTTCTTGAAAGCCAAGTTGACCTAATGGATAAGTTAGGGGTGTTTCTAAATAAGATACCCTATTCTAGAGTGTTTTTAGCAAAGAGATGTTGGTTTCGAGAGTGTAGACCCAAATCTGGATCAAAATCAACAAAACTAAAAAACTAAGCATCGGTCGACCGACACGCATGGATCAGTCGACTGAATCGACAGCAGAAAACTGGCAGAAAACCCCGCTCTGGTCGCTCGACCGAAGCAGTGACGCCGGTCGACCGAAACGTGCACGAGAAACCCTGTAGAAAATAGGGTTCTGGCCGGTCGACCAAAGCAATGCTATTGGTCGAACGAAGCAATGCTATCGGTCGACCAATGGTGATCAACTAGTCGACCTATGCAATGCTATCGGTCGACCAAAGTCGGGTCAGACGGTTTTCCTTGTTCTGGTTGGAATCTCTTTTGGGCTGGGTTTATATATATTTCCTAACACGTTTTTAGGGTTATGTGAGGATGTCTTTTAGAGGGTTTTAACAATATTTTGAGATTAGAGATCTTAAAGAGAGAGAAACCTATTGTGAGCAGTGTAATCTTCTTCAATTAATTAATAAATTTCTAGTATAGCTCCCGAGGACGTAGGCACATTTGCCGAACCTCGTTAAATCTAGTGTTTTCTTCTTTTCTTCTTTATTTTCTACTAGTTCTTGGATTTGCTGTGATTTCTTGCTTGCTATAATTTTGACACAAGATCTAGAAAGGGCACGAGATATCGTGTGTTTAACCCCTACAACTGGTATCAGAGCTTCGTTCGGTAAAGTTTATGTGTGAAAGAGATGGCAGAAGAAAGAAAATCGAAGATTGAGAAGTTTGACGGATCAGACTTCGCCTACTGGAAGTCAAAGATGGAGGACTATCTGTACCAAAAGAATTTTTACCGTCCGTTGATGGGAAAAGCTAAAGGAAAAAAGAAAGAAGAATCAGACAAGGACTAGAAAATACTAGATCGGATGGCTATAGGGAAGCTCCGGTTGTCACTTGTCAAATCAGCTACCCACAACATATTGAAAGAGAAGACAACGGTGGGGTTTATGAAAGCGCTCGTGAAGATGTACGAGCCACTATCAACCGCAAGCAAGAAGCATCTCGTCAAGACACTCTTCAATCTCAAGATGGCAGAAGGATACTCCTTCAGGTTGCATCTTAGCGAGTTCAACACTATCGTTGATCAACTTATCTCCGTTGACATCACGTTTAATGACGAAGTAAATACCCTATTGATTCTATCGCAGTTGCCGGATAGTTAGGCATGTTACGTGACCATAATTAGCAACTCGGCGGGTGTAGGCTGTCTAAAAATCACAATAGATAGCTGATTCCCATCAAGCTTCAATAAGGAGAGTTACAATCCGACGACTCCTATATCTCGATGATGAAAGTTACAATCAGATAACTTTCATGTCAATAAATAAAAACTACAAATGGAGTACTTTTCACATAGATCAAGAAGAGTTACAAATCAACAATGCTTCTGATAATTGATGAAAACTCTATTCAGTGATCTTCACAATCAACTGTGAGAGTTACAATCTGACGACTTTCACACCCCACAACAGCTAAAGCAAATATTATTAAACAATGGTCCTTACAACGCTCTACAGAAGAGGTTACAAATCAATTAGCCCCTTCTAAATGCGAAATTCATCTTCGCGTTTTAATTCCTAAAACGCAGGCGACCCCCACATTTCCAAGCTTCAACAAGCAAAACGCAAACGACCCTCGTGTTTCCAAGCTTCAACAAGCAAAACATAGGCGGCCCTTGTGTTTTCGATATTCGGTCAACACCCAACTCCGCGTCTAAATCCTAAGACGCGGAGTTAGGGTCCTGAACGTCAAATTGGACGTTTGACTCATTCAAACATGAGTCGAACGGTTTCAGAACTGTTTTCCCCACGATCTGAGGAAATCACGCCCACTTAGGAGCAGATTAAGGGGGGCAGTTACAATCCCTTATCCCCCTATAAAAGCTCAACAAACTCAACAGAGTAGGGGTTGGATTTTGAGGTTGGATCTTTTGGCAGAGAAGTTTAGGTTTGGAAGATTAGTTCCTTAGAGGGAGAAGATGGAATTTTTTTTTGATCACCAAAGGGGGGATCTCTTGGATTTTTAGCAACAAGAAGATTAAATTTTGGAGCATCTTTCAGCAATAAACAAATCTACTTGACTTCTTAACCGATTATTCGGTTTTAACAAATCTTTCCATAGAGTTTTAACTCGTTCTGAGTTCTTAAAATCGTTAATAGTTATCCATCAAACTTATTACATAAATTAATTGTTCCTACGAGACAAGACGATCAGATCATAAACGGAGAGCAAATTTAACGTAAGCACTCGAAGAAGACACTCCATGGCTACCGTGAAGAACCCAGAATTAAACAAAGGGGAGAATACATATCATTCTCCTCTCTATTGTAATCGGAATTTAAATTAAAATTAAAATCGAGAGAATACAAATCAAATTTCTTTTATTTTACTTACTTCAAAATTTTCTCCAAACAAAAGATGACGACTCCGCTAGGGACGAGCTTCTCTGGCGACGAAGTGGTGGCGCAATCCGATGTTCATCTCACAGGAACAACCGTTGAAACTCTCATCATAGAGTTTGACCAAGCCAAATACGAGGAAGCCCTCTCCTCTGGATTGCTTAGCCCTAAAGCTAGGCGCAATATTCACAAGATCTCCAAAGAGATCAAAACTGTTGCTGAAGTGCCGAAGAAAGCCCTCTCATTCGGTCAAGATTTATCGAACAGTCCCTCCACCAAAAGAGTGGGCTTAGCCTCTACCGAACTAGTCCAGCTAGTTGAACGTTCTACGTTCGTGTCAACACGACGTGTTACGGGTCATAAATGGCTTATGGAGGAGACGGACTCTATAAATGCCGATGACGTTGCAACCAAGGCTTTAAAACAAGCCAAAAAAGAACGCCGCTCGAAGACGGAGAAGGTCCATACGATGAGCGCATCTTCGAGAAGGCCGATCCCATGCCCAATGTGAGGAGTACGTTTCTGAGGTTCTACCCAAACAATGCGTTTCCACTCCAGAATGCATGCTTCATGGTAATGAACCTAATTATGAGCCTCGAGTGATACAGCTAAAACACGATCCTCAGTGGCCTGTTATTCATCCAAAACACGGCCCTCAGAAAGGCGCTGCCAAAGATAAACGCATATCTCAAGAGTGCGTTTAAGTGAAATATGACCCTCAAGGGTCTGTTTTACCAACCAAACGCAACCCTCAGGGGTACGTTCAACCAAAACATGACCTTCTGGGGTCTGTTTCATCAATCAAACGCGCACCTCATGGGTGTGTCCAACCAAAACACGACCCTCAGTGGTCTGTTTCATCATTTAAACACAGGCCTCAGCCTAATGTTTATAAATCTAAACGCGATCCTCGCGTTTCTTCTCAAGAACGCAACATGGTCCGCCAAGTTTAAAAAGGCCAACATGGGTTTAAAATCCATCTCCGTCTTCATACTCGGTGAAAAGCTCCTCTCAAGTGTCGGATTTATGGGAATTGTTGTCGAGAAGAAGACCAACACTGTAAGTAGCTCATTCCTGCCAATGTGAGTAGCTTATTTCTACGGTCCTCTCGGAATGCCACTGTTGCTCATCTGCACCTCGACAATCGGTGTTCAACAGATTAACAAACGTCGCTAGACCTGCCAAACGATAATGTTACCACAAAAAGAAGATTGCCGAAACTAAATACCCTGAAGTCACTATCAATATGATTGGCAGAGGGAAAGCCTCGGCTCCCGGCTCTGATGAATCAGAGAGAAGTCATTCCCCGACTGTTCAGGAAATTTGTGACGAGTTCGAAGGAGTATATCGACACACTCGGACTCGGACAGGAGCTATTCGCTCGGTTAACTATCAAAAGCTGGCCAAAGGGATTACTTCCGATGACGAACATTCAGCAATTGCTGATTCTCAATCATCAAGCTCCGTCATGGCACGAGAAGCTCCCGCTTACATGACCGGAGGCCACGACGACTTAACAAAGAGAGTCGACGAGCAGCAAGCCATCCTTCAAGCTCAGCCAAAAACCCTTCTTCAAATGAAGGATATGCTGGCCTAACTCTTTGCCGAAAAATGCCAAAGACATGAGTCTTCCCTGAAGACAATGTCAAAGGGAAATCAGAAAGTGCCCGAGAATTCAGATCGTGAAACTTACAACCTGGAATCCTCTTCTAAAAACGAAAAGGAGATGGAAAGAGAGCTACATCCTCAATTGTCTAAAGTGGATGATCTAGAAGTCCGTCTCAACGCAATCGCCAACAGAAGTGAACTTCGCGAGGAAGCGGTAGTACAGCCTTATCCTGCTGAATGGGACACAGCTCCCTATCCACTAAAATTTAAGGCTCCAACCTTGCAGCCCTTCGATGGCACATGATCACCAAACTAACACATCTACTATTTTAAGTCACAGATAGGAGATGTGATAGCAAACAAGGTCATTGTGACCCGTTTGTTCATCGGCACCCTTAAGGGTGTTGTTTTTGAGTGGTTCATGAAGCTGCCTGCTGGATCTATTCAAAAATGGGTAGATCTAGAAAGGCTTTTCTTGGCCAGGTTTTTTGAAAATGATACAGAAGTTTTAGTCCCAACTCTCCTTACCACCAAGCAGAGGAAAGGAGTGTCCATTAAGACTTATGTTGAAAGATTTCGCAGCATGACATTACGATGCCCGTCAGGTATGACCTAATCGACCTTAATTGAAACTTGTAGGCACAATTTGCAGACCTAGCTCCTTGCTCAAATGGGGGTAGCGGAATGCCGCTTCTGGAGACAACTAGTTTCACAAGGAGAACAAGCTGAAGAAATCGTTGCTCGGGTTAAGGCTGAAGAAGTTACTCAACCCAAACCACAATAGCAACGTAACCAGAACAATGCTCCGTGCTCTAAGGGAAAGGAGACTTTGGCTGCCGACACCAACACGCGCGCACCACCTACGAAGCAAGGCAAAGTACCGAACCAACAAAGAGAGCCTAAGCAATACTCGTTCAAAGAAGAGCATGTGGATACCCTGTTCTAACTACTTCGGAAGAACAACAAATTGCAACTCACTGAGATCAGAAAACCAGATGAAGCAGGAAAGGTAGATGATCATAATTACTGTCGTTATCATAGGTTCTTAGGACATCCTACCAAAAAATACTATGTCTTCAGAGACATTTTACAAAATCTGGTGAATGCTAATGTGCTCACACTGAAGACCGTATCCATTAATTTAATAGTGGTTCAATTTGGTGATTTCCCTCTAATAGCAGCTGCAAACGGTGTTATCCCCATCCATAGAGGGGAAATTCACATGAAAAATATTGACTTATACAGTTAGAAAGGCAGGGGGTTAATACCCCTCACTACCCCAAAAGGGAAGATCATGTGGGTCCATCCTGATCTGGTTAAAGACCAACAGTGGACGAACACCTTGTCCAAAAAGAAAAGAGGCAAGGCTAAGTCATCTAACATGATTAGCCCCTCCGTAAATGAGAATGATGATCATCTCAAACCTCTCACTACTCAGAGGAAGAAAGGATTGTTCTTGCAGCATATCCGAGAGGCAATCCCGGCACTCGGTCAGGAAAAGCTTACCTGAAGGACTATGATCAGAATGCTCAAGAAGCAGAAGAACAACACTAAGACACTAGGGGTTCTATTTCCAAGAAATCAGTTGACAAAGGGAAACAAAAGGAAACCCGGTATAATAAGAATATTCTTCAAGAAGTTGGGGAATCAAGCGCTCCTTTCCAGTTCAACGTCATGGTGCAATTGGCCAATATACCGGCTAGGATTACCTTATACGAGCTCCTGAGGTTGTCCAAAATCACCAAGGAAGCTCTAATTGAAGCATTAAAGAATACGGAAGGCTTTATCACATAAGCCATTCCAATTCCTGAAGCTTCTGAAGATCAATCTTGCCTGCAATGCCTATAAGAAGCAAGAAGTCTACCATGCATATCATTCACTCAGGACGATATGTAGGTAAAGCACAAGCATGATAGACCTTTGTACTACACAGGGTACATTGGGTCCTCAAAAATCTGCCGTGTTCAAGTTGACCCAGGCTCAGCACTTAGCATCATGCCTTACAGGGTCATGTAGGTCTTAAGGATTCCTATGCATCGGTTGAACACCACTCAGACTACTATCTTCAGTTTCAACGCTAACAATACTCGACCCCTAGGGAAGATCAAGCTTAGGTGTCAAATCGAAGATCTCAAGTCCGAGGTGACATGTTACATCATAGATGCTGACACGTCCTACAATCTATTGTTAGGACGACCATGGATTCATGCAAACCGTATTATCCCGTCGACCCTACATCAGGTCATGAAGTATGTTAATGATGAGGGGGAAGTCCGAACCCTGATTACGGAAAAGTATCCTTTCAGAGGGGTGGAAAACTTCCACACAGATTTAGTCTTTTACTCAGAATCATAGGAGAAAGAAGATGTTTACAGTGGTAATGAAGCCAACGTCGAGCCAGACCCTGAAGAAGATTGTCCATGGGAGTTGAATTTAAATATAATGGGTAAGAATGAGATCAATAATAATGTAATGAGCGAGGGTGAGTGGTGCATTAATGAAGATTTTATTTTGGTGTACTTGTCTGATATGTCCTCTAAAAATAAACAAATAGAGAATGATCATAATGCAGGTACCGACCCATGGCACACATTATGTGCAAAGGCATCTCTCACATTGCCGATTAAGTTATCCTTTGGTCGCGGGAAAAATCGAGTCTTTCTTCATTGATTCCATTGCACACTCTTGTAACAGTTTATCGATTACAAATATTCGGTCTTTTTATAAGATCCGGTTACAATGAAAAACCAAATAAAAGAAATGAAAAAAGATTACAACTTTTTCTCCTTTTGTGTCGAACAAATCACGAGCTCCTGTTATGCGGTCGCTCACTTGCGTGGGTTGTTTGCCTGCGCCGGGGTTTATCCGTGGACCACCGCGAGATCTAGATCCGGTCGGATCTACGCAGTACGACGGGTATTATTTCACCAAGGAAATAATAGCCGGGGGATTAATTCACCAAGAAAATAATCGCCCTAATCTCGGGATCAAAGACCAAGCTTTGATCCGGAGTACGTACGCGTAGATCTGAGATCCGGTCCTCTCGAACACCTACCTTATTTGGCGTTGACGATCGCCGAGTACCAGATCTGAATGAGTGAGTCCTCGAAGTCCCAAAGTTGAGATCTTTTTTAGATCTGAGTCTTCGATCCAGCAGAGCTTCGCCTCTCTCCAAAAATTCCAACCTTTGAAAATGAAACACCCCCTCTCCTATTTATAGCCAAGCGTCACTGTGCCCGTGCGCACGTGTGGCCAACACACAAGAGGGGGGGGGGAGAGAGCCGGCCACCTCAGGGTGGCTCGGCATGGGGGAGAGAGTCGGCCACCTCAGGGTGGCTCGGCATGGGGGAGGGAGCCGGCC
>BQKN01066568.1:303955-332003 GCA_022839385.1 Asparagus kiusianus
AATTTGTTGACCTCGTCGCCTCGTCACTCGATGGTTCGTTGATTTGTCGATTCCTCATGTCGAGCTGTGCGAAGGGACCTATAGGCAATTTTATACGCCTACAAATACCCCCTCCAAAGTATTTCAGTCTCGTTCTTTTCTAGAAGAGTCTGGAATACTTTGGATGTGATTGTCCCAACCTTTAGTCGGTGTAACGGGACTTTGGAATGGCTTCTGTTCTGGATTCCTTCAATTCCTTCAGGCTATTCGGTGCTTTGTCGAACGTCTGTAAGGGTTCCGGTGCTGCATTTATTGTCTGACCGTTGTCGGAATTTGAACTTGAAGTCGATTCCTGATTTTTCATTCTTTAGCTCGAGTTTGCTGCTTCAACACAGAACTAACCATCGGTCGTTGGCGTCGAATCTTCATTACAACGCGTTGTCCGGCGTTTGACACAGTTTATACTCGTACGTCTGCTGGAGTATACACAGTTTAAGCTCTTAAGGTATTGGAGCGTGGCAGATACTTGAGTCACAAGACCAATTCATAAAATTGATGCGTCAATGACTCATATTTATAGAATTTTTGGCAAATTCTCAGCCATCAACGGGTTTGATGTGCCTTTACCGACTACCGTTTGAGTCGGGCTAGCATGCGGATTATTTAAGTCCGTTCCGCATGTGACGTTGAGCTAAAAGAGTTAACCCTTTTAGTGCTACGATATTGAATACGTAGACTTTATCTTTCTCCTGTGAAAAGACTAAACAGTAACGTGTGTGAGACGTTAACTTAGGATTTTTGGCAAATCCTCAGCCTTTAACGGATTTGATTAGCCTTTACCGACTACCGTTTGAGTCGGGCTAGCATGCGGATTGTTTAAATCCGTTCCGCATGTAACGTTGTGCTAATGGAATGAACTCCCTTAGACTTTGTGCTACGACTTCGAATACGTAGACTTCGCTATTGTTACGGGAATAGGCTACCCGGCAACGCATATTAGGCGTTGACTCATCCCTGCTTAGGCTTCGGGATAAAAATACCCCAGAATCGAACTCTGGTGTCTTCTTCAATCGGTAAAAGACTAAACCGGCGATGCGTGTTAGGCATCGGCATATCCTTTCTTAGGATTCAGGATGGAATTCCCCATGCGTATGAGGTATAGATTTTGGTGTTATTAATAACAACCTGCCACAATGTTGAATATGCGGGCGGTTGTTTTTTTTAACGGTTAAGAACTAACCGGCGGTGCGTGTTAGGCGCCGACTTATCCTTTCTTAGGTCTCAGGATAAAATACCCCAGAATCGAACTCTGGTGTCTTTTTCTGCGGAGAAAGACTAAACCAGCAGCGCGTGTTAGGCGCAGACTTATCCCTGCTTAGGATTCGGGATAAACTTCCTAGGATGAATCCAAGATTGATAAACTCTTGGAAAAGGTTGGTGTGAGAAAGGAAGAATTTTATATTCTATTTCCCGGTCTTCTTTTAGGGTGAAGGCGAACCCGAATACAAGGAAGGAAGAATTTTATATTCTATTTCCAATTGGAGAGGAGACTCGAGGTGGGATCTCCACCCCCAGAATCCGGAAAGATAAAACTAAGAGTGGGATCTCCACCCCGAGAATCGAAAATAATCAGATAACCCTAACTATCGGAAGGTTTGATTACCGAACTAAAGATGAATTTCTCGTTTATCGAGAATGAATTGTGGTTTTGGTCCTAACTGTAGGAAGGTTTGACCAAGTGGGGAGTAAGAGTGAGAGTACAAATCACTGTAGGAATGTTGATTCGTATAAATCACTCAAAGGGGGTTCCTGATGTTAAGTGATAAAGACTTAACCAAAAGGGGGCTTTGACAATTCGTCAATGATTGATAGATCAAAATTCTAAGCATTATATCCGGACTCTAACAATGAAAGTGTTGAGTGCACGAACATAGCGGAAGTTTGAATGGATTAAACAGGAAAGAATTTTGGTGGTCCCGCCGTCAATTAGTTTGATCGGTGGGGGATTCTGCGGTGGAGACTATGAGTCGTCAAACACTAATGAGAGTTTTGTGAGGGAAAATTGATCTAATAAAGTGATCGGATTTCATCTCAGCAAAAGAGTGTTCGGAAATTAGGAGTTTAGTGTTTATCACTTTATTCATCATGACCGGGTTATCCCTAAGAATATTACATTTAACATTCTTCTGGGAACTTCCCGTTACATGAATTATCCACCCCCAGCTTTCTTTATAAAACTGGGTGTATCATTGTATCAGCTGCACGATCGGGTTATCCTTAAGAATACCATGCATGGCACTCTCCAGGAACTTCTCGTGGAAGAAAGGAAATAGTTTAGACTCATACACCTATTAGAGTATCAGGGAGCAGTTTAACCTCTTATACCGGTCGGAGGATTAAGAAGCGGTTTATACTCATATACTCTTTGGAGTGTCAGGAAGCAGTTTATACTCTTATACCGGTCGGAGTTTTGCCGTTCTCAACTGGCTTACTCTAGCGTTATGACGCCGGCTTCAACCAAGGTCTGGATACTATTCTTGAGTGTAAAGCACGCCTTGGTTGGGTGAAGGATCCTCCTGTGGTATGCGCAGTACTTCGGATCCGCAATATCGTCAGCTTCCTCCTGATTCGTGATCGGTGGGAGCTTGATCTTGTTATTGTCAAGGAGGGATTTGAAGATGGCTGGAACATCTTCGTCCTTGAAGGAGTATTCTTTTTGAGGCCTCTGATCCGAAGTTTTTTGCAGCCTCCGGGACTGCTGTTGCAATGTTTGATTAGCATCGACAGTCGTTGCGGGTGTCTTGCCCTTACCACGGGAGGCGAAGTTCGAGTTCGGAGGATTTGTCGTCGATTGACTCCTCTCGGCCTTCTTCCTTCGGAGGAAGCGTTCGGCTTGTTCCCCTCGGACCTTCAAGTCTTTCCAAGTATTGGACGGTGCTGTCCCCATTGCTTCCAACACGTCCAATGCGAGGTTGTTGTGGCAAGTCTGGAGAATGAACTCCTCGGTGATCGGGTCCCGGCAATTCAACGCTTTGTTCCGGAACCTCTTGACGAAGGTTTCGACCGGTTCCTCGTCTTTTTGTTTCTCGTCGAGCAACGTTCCGATGGATATCTCGGTGTCGTCGTCGAAGAAGTTAGCGAGGAATTTTGTCTCCATGTCGTCCCAGCTATTCACGCTTCCTGGCTTGAGGTGGCGATACTAATCGAAGGCGGCTCCGCGAAGAGTGCCAACGAATGACCGCACCATCAGAGGCTCATTGCCGGAGATAACACCCAGGTGCGATTTGAAGTAAATCAAATGCTGAGTGGGGGAACCCTTCCCATGAACGGCGTGAAGTTGATTAAACTAAACTTCGCCGGATAGGGGATTGCTTCCCACTCTCTTGGGTATGGACAAGGAATGCCCGTCTTCTTCACCTCTTGAGCGGAAATCAACGTATTGATTTTGCTCTCGAGGTTTTTGATCTTCAAGTTTTCACTTGTATCTTTGTTGGCATCCTCGTTACCACCCCCTGCATTGACGAGAGGGTTATTGGCGTCATGAGTTTCATTTGCACCTGTGTCCTCATCTTCCAGATTGTTCTGGTTATGACGACTTGGTTCGCCTTGTTGGTTCCTCAATGCCTGGATTTGTTGCTCATGCATCTCTCTCATAGTCTGCATGGCCATCTGCATCTCGAGTCTGAAGCTCTCCTGTTGTTTGGCCATGGCTTCTTCGAGCATCTTGGCCACTTGTTCCGCGCTTATCATGAATGACTCGCGGGGTTCTCCTTCGCTGGATACAGTGTTGTCAGACGCAACCGCAGAGCAAGCATCCGATTCCTCATCTTCTGAAGGTGGTCTTATCCGAACCCTACCATAAGTTCCTCGTGCGACGGCTCCGGACTGCAGACGGGTTAGACGTCAGGATGCTTTCAGAATCGACTCGAGATCATCCCGTGTCGATGTCCTTTTGCTGGTCATATTAGCGGTGACCCTCAGAAATTCTCCGTCTTCAACCGCCGTTCTTCTTCGTCGGAAACGCCTATGCCTTGGTTTTGGCGTTTCGGTACTGAGCCTTTCAAAAACCGAAACTCTTTCAGGGACTGTATTGTTGCATCTGCATTCAGACAATACTGCCCGAATGAGTTTAGAACAGGGGCATTGAGTTTCTGTTTTTCGAAGACTCCTTTTTCTGGTTTTATTCGTACCCCCAGCATGATAGTACAGCTCGTCCGTTTGAAAGTCGGAGCAACCTATCGTGTGTTGGTACGATTTCCCAGGTATAACGTCATCGTCATCGGACAACAACGTTTCCTTCTGAGGGCGAATTGCCTTCTTTGGGCTTTCGAGAGTCATGCGCCTTGAAACGCGCCTTTGTGGGCGTGAATTCTCAACGGGCTCCCGAACTTCGATACGCAAAGTGGTGCGCCTGGGTGCCATGATTTCTTTGTCATTCTGAGAGTTGCGGCGACCCCCAGCATGTTGAATCGCTCGGGACTCCTTCATTGGACCCAAACGTTCCTGAACTGGAGCTTTGCATCGTCCATCGGGAAGTGGGCCGAGGCGCTCCAAAACTGACTTCTTTCTCCGGGATGATTCTGCGTGACCTCCCGGAGTGACCATGGGAATTGTCGGCGACTTCGTTTGGTTCGCTGGAGGTTGAATCTGCTTCGAAGGTTGCAAATGTTGCTCTTTGGCCTGAATCGCCACTTCGGATTTCGGCCTCCACACTTTGCGGGTTGGTGGCGGCTTCTTTGTCACCTCCTTCTGAAGCTTTCTACGGGCTTCTTCAGCTTGAGCCCGTGCCTGCGCTGATAATGCACGACGCTTGCGAATGCGTTCCTCCAGCGTTGAACGGTTCCGTTTGACACGGACCCATTGCATTGTTGGCGGCTTGGAGGAACCACCATTCATCTGTTGTTGAGGCTGCTTGCCTCTTCTGTTCTTCAGATCCGTGTTGTAACGGATCCCGTCCACAGATTCCATTGCCTTTGCGAATTGTTTCGCAAGGCGTTGACGTTGCCTTTGGCGGGCTCTCTTCGAGAGAGTCACCACGCCCTCGGCAACGGAAGATTTGGCCAGAGCAGATCTGACCTGGTTGGAATTTGGAGAGATCTCACCCGATGCAGCTTTGGCATCAAACGGGGCGAGATCTTCGTTGGTAGCTTCAACTTCTTCGTACCAACGAACATTTCTCCTGGAGGAGAACTTCTTGGACTTGCAGGTGGAGGTAGATCCGGACGAGGATGACAGGTACGCTTCGAACTTCTGTTGGTCAAACTCGTATTCGACCTCCTCCACGACCAGGATCGGGATCCGCGGCTGCGACGTTCCGATCTCGGTTGTGAGATTGGTGGCTCCCACTGTGGTCACCAGATTGTTCGCGGGAAAAATCGAGTCTTTCTTCATTGATTCCATTGCACACTCTTGTAACAGTTTATCGATTACAAAGATTCGGTCTTTTTATAAGATCCGGTTACAATGAAAAACCAAATAAAAGAAATGAAAAAAGATTACAACTTTTTCTCCTTTTGTGTCGAACAAATCATGAGCTCTTGTTATGCGGTCGCTCGTTTGCGTGGGTTGTTTGTCTGCGCCGGGGTTTATCCGTGGACCACCGCGAGATCTAGATCCGGTCGGATATACGCAGTACGACGGGTATTATTTTACTAAGGAAATAATAGCCGGGGGGATTAATTCACCAAGGAAATAATCGCCCTAATCTTGGGATCAAAGACCAAGCTTTGATCCGGAGTACGCACGTGTAGATCTGAGATCCGGTCCTCTCGAACACCTTCCTTATTTGGCGTTGACGATCGCCGAGTACCAGATCTGAATGAGTGAGTCCTCGAAGTCCCAAAGTTAAGATCTTTTTTAGATCTGAGTCTTCGATCCAGCAGAGCTTCGCCTCTATCCAAAAATTCCAACCTTTGAAAATGAAACACCCCCTCTCCTATTTATAGCCAAACGTCACTGTGTCCGTGCGCATGTGTGGCCAACACACAAGAGGGGGGGGAGAGAGCCGGCCACATCAAGGTGGCTCGGCTCATGCCGAGCCACCCTGAGGTGGCTCGGCCTTGGCCGAGCCACCCTGGGGTGGCTCATCCACCGAGCCACCTTAGGGTGGCTCGGCTTGGGCCGAGCCACCTTGGGGTGGCTCGGTTTCGGCCGAGTCCCCCCGGGTGTTTTGGGTTTCGTCGTTCGGTTGTTGCTTTGTCCGTGATTCGGGTTTGTGGTTGACTTGGTCTGGAATCGATTTGTTGACTTGATTCCCGATTTGGCAGTAAATCCACTTCTGAGTTCGAGTCCGAAGCTGATCTTGATTCGATCGCGATTCATCCGAGTCTGTTCTTGGTTGGACGACTCATTGACTCCCCGAACCGTTGGATTGATTCCGCACGCGAATGCATTCTGTTGATCGCGTGCAATTTGTTGACCTCGTCGCCTCGTCACTCGATGGTTCGTTGATTTGTTGATTCCTCGTGTCGAGCTGTGCGAAGGGACCTATAGGCAATTTTATACGCCTACATCCTTCGCTTCAGATGAAGAAGTAGAAGATGCACAGAAGGCTTTCTGTAAAGTCTCGTCCAAAAGGAAAGGGCAGAAGCCGATCTACTTTGGTAAAGTTAAATCTGAATTACTCAAACTAGGAAGTTCAGAAGAAGATAATAGGATCACTCAATTCTATTATCAAGAACCCAATTCTATACATCTGATGAAACAAATGAGATACAACTTTAATGAAAAACATGGTTTAAACTTCGGGAAAGGAAGGCGAACACCGTTTCGAATGTCTCTCACCCCTGAAGGAAAACCTCCGGATTATTATCAAAAGACTGGAAGAGGTGTGGGCTACATCACAACTCCTTCTATCTCAAAAAATAAAACTAGTAACTATCTGTGTCAGGATCATTCATCCAGAACATCATCGTGGGAATCTGATGTCAGTGTCGGGCCTTTCTTTAGAAGTTTGACCGTGAACATGGTTTCAACTAGTTATCCAGATGAAGACGCAGGGGGTGACAAAGAGTTAATCGAATCAACCAATGATCCTTGGATCAAATGCCTTAACATCTTGTGGGATATGCGCTTCGAACAGCGCGAACCACCTACTGAAGATAAAACGATCCAGGTCAACATGGGAGATGAATCCGACCCTAATCCTATCTTCATAAGTGAAAGCCTATCACCATCCGAGAAAGAGGACCTTATATCTCTCATCCGAGAATATATAGATATATTTACTTGGAATTATGAGGATATGCCTGACCTTGACCCAAAAGTAGCCATACATCGCCTCAACATTATTCCGGACGTGAAACCCGTTAAACAATAGCAACGCTAATTTCGTCCAGAGATCATGGAAGCTATTGAGTCAAAAGTCAGAAAGCTTATAGACTCAGGCTTTATCAGAGAGGAACAGCATCCGGATTAGATCGCTAATATTGTTCCAGTTCCTAAGAAGAACGGTAAGGTCCAGATATGTATTGACTTTCGTGATCTTAACGTAGCTTGTCCAAAAGATGAATTTCCTCTCCCCATCACAGATGTCATGATTGATAATACTTGTGGATATGAGAGGATGTCTTTCATGGACAGATTCTTCAAGTATAATCAAATCAAGATGTATCCTCAAGATGAAAAGCATACTGCTTTTAGAACACCATTGAAGGTGTATTGCTACACAGTGATGCCCTTTGGCTTGAAGAATGCGGGTGCCACTTATCAATGAGCAATGAACGCAATCTTTCATGAATATCTGTGTAAGAAGATTGAATGCTACATTGATGACATAGCAGTGAAAAGCTAACATAAAGGTGATCATCTCACAGACCTGAAGATAATGTTCGACATTATACGAACACATCAGTTGAAGATAAACCCGAAAAAATCATTCCTTAGGGTATCGAGCAGAAAATTCTTGGGATTTATCATCACATCTAAGGGAATTTCTCTTGATTTAGAGAAAGTTCGTGCTATCCAAAACATGCCGCCTCCGAAGAATCTCAAAGAACTCAGAGGTTTGCAAGGCGGATTAGCTTACATCCGGAGATTCATATTTAATCTCTCAAGACGATGCCAACCTTTTTCCAAGCTCATGAAGAAGAGAGTATCATTCGTTTAGGATGGAGAGTGCCAAAGAGCATTTGAGGAAATTAAGAGATATCTCACCCAACCTCCGGTTCTTGTTGCCCTAATATGAGGAAAACCATTCTTGTTATATGTGAGAGCTATGGACCAATCTCTTGGAGCTTTATTAGCCCAGACAATGACTAAGGACAGGAACAGGTAATTTACTACCTAAGTAGGACCATGATGGGAGCCGAATACTGGTATAATCCTGTTGAAAAAGAATGTCTAGCTTTGGTATTCGCCATCCAAAAGATGTGACACTACCTGGTTGGACAAACAATTCATGTCATTTCTAAGGTAAATCCTTTGAGAGTCCTAATGACGAAACCGTCGTCCCTGAATTGCCGGCTAGTAAAATGGGCAATCCTTCGATCACAATACGATATGCAATTTATGCCCCAGAAGGCTGTTAAAGGCCAAGCGTTGGTAGACTTCTTAGCCGATCACTCGGTGCCAGGAACATCTAAGTTGTATGAAGAGTTGCCTGACGAGCTTGCTGAAGCTTGCGTAACTCGAGAGGTTAAGCAGGTGTGGAAATTATTTTTTGACGGTGTATCTAGAGCAAACCCTCATGGAGCAATTACCGCCGGAGTAGGAGTCGTATTCATTTCTCCAAATGGTCACGTGATCCCAAGAGGATTTTCCCTGATCGAGCCCTGCACCAACAATGTAGCTGAGTATAATAATCTCCTATTAGGAATACAAATTGCAAAAGAGCTCAACATTCGACATCTCGAGGCTTACGGTGACTCTCAGCTCATCGTAAATCAAGTCCGAGGGGAATACGAAGTGCGTCATGAGGATCTGATCCCGTACTACCTCGCTGTGTTAAAGCAAGTAAAGAAGTTCGAAGGTTTCTTCATTGGATATATTCCACGAGCTCAGAATACTTATGCAGATGCTTTATCCTCGTTAGCAACTTCATTAGCATTACCACCTAGGGCTGAAACAATAATTCCGGTCATGGGACGCGAGCTATACTGTTCCAAGCTTCTTATAGAGGAAAGTTCAGACAAGACAACAATAGAAGAAGTCTGCACAACCTCCATGGATCTTGAATCTAGGGATTGGTGATTCCCGTACATTGACTATATCGTGTATGAAATTTTACCCGACAATTCCAAGGAAGCAGTCGCGATTAAACGAAAGACCCTCCGATTCTATTATGACAAGGTTTCCCAAATATTGTATCGTAAATCACATGATAGAGTTTTGCTTCGATGCCTTTCTCGAAAGGAAGCCAAGGAGGCTCTCAAGGAGGCTGACGACGGAATGTGTAGAGCCTATCAACCTGGGGCTAAGTTGGAAGATCGCCTCTGACGAATTAGCTATTATTGGCCAAAAATATTCTCAGACGCAGTTAACTACGCTAAACGTTGTCACGCATGTCAAATTCATGGTGACTTTATCCATCAAGCACCAGGAAACTTACATCCCACATCTACGTCTTGGTCGTTCGAAATAGGGGGTATGGATGTTGTAGGACCAATCTCTCCTCCGACTTCTAAAGGATACCAGTTTATTTTGGCTGTAACCGATTACTTCTCCAAATGGGTGGAGGTAATCCCACTAAAAGAAGTCAAGACTTCAAATTTGATCAAATTCATCAAACATCATGTCATCTACTATTTTAGAGTCCCGAAACGAATAGTTCATGACAACGGGGCATAATTCGTCATCTTTAGATTTTAGAGATTTTGTGATAAATTTAGAATCCAAAGCGTTGCCTCTACGACATATTATCCACCAACAAATGCACTTGCAGAAGCTTTTAACAAAACCATTGTGAAGCTTCTCAAAAAGTTTGTTTCAAAGAGCCGACGTGATTGGGACGAAAGACTTGGTGAATGTGTCTAGGCCTACCGCACAACGGTGAGGACCCCCACAAAAGCTACGCCATTCTCTTTGGTATATGGCTGCGAAGCTGTGCTACCGTTAGAAATTCAGATCCCATCCCTGAGAGTCACTATCGCAACCGGAATGACAGAGGAAGAGAAACATCAACTGCACCTTCAGGAACTTGAAGCCTTAGACGACAAGTGATTTCAAGATCAGCAACAGATCGAGTTGTATCAAGCCCGAATTTCTAAAGCCTATAACAAAAAGGTTAAAGAACAAATTTTCAAGAAAGGCAATTTTGTCTTAGCCGTCAGACGACTCATGGTGATGACACACAAAACCAAATGGAATTTCAATCCCAAATGGGAAGGACCCTTCGTAATAGAACCCGTTTATTCGAGTGGAGCTTATCGCCTCATCGATCAAAAAGGAGACAGACTCATGATGCTAATTAACGGGAAGTTCCATAAAAGATACTTCCTGTAAGTCATGTAGCCCCCCCTTTCTCTCTCAAACTCCAGTCAAGTCAGGCTGGGGGTTGCCAATTCAGAGTGTATTGCAGGAATAAATGTTTAATTTCTCAGTTTTGTATATCATCATGTTAACACTATACCTCTGATAGTTGAAATTTTCTAGAATTATTCTAAGTGGTAATAAAGAGAATTTTGAGTTCATGCTAAGTTACCACTAGGCTTACGGCATTTGTATTACTTTTCATCGTCCTGAATTAGAATTCAACAAGAGAGATGATGAAAGATGAAATAATTTCATTTTCATTTAATATTGTTAATTTGATACAAAGTAATGATAATCGAGATGAAAATGATACAAAATTATTCCCCAGCCAAAAACAATATAAAACATAAGCATCAGGATTCATCAGCTTAAAGGACATCAGCCTGGACTTGAATGTAGAAAGTTTCTCTTCATGAGCGGCCCGGACTCGTTCTTCAATCTCCTTTTTGAGTTCTGCTTCAGCATGGGCTGCAGCAACAATCTCTCTTTGAATTCCTTCAGATGCGTGGAGTGTGCTGCAAAAATCCTTTAAAATATTGTCGCTTTGAAGCTGAAGCCCTTTTCTAACATCCGCATATTGAGCCAACTGGGCTTTCTTCTGGGCCAACTCTACCTCTAATCGATCGATGGCTTCTTCAGTGACACGAATATCAGAAACAATACTATTTATATCAGTAAATACCTAAGTATGATGCTCCTTTAAGATCATTATGCGAGCTTTTTTATCAGATAAATCCTTACGAAGGACCTCTTGATGATTTATCTTCAAGATTGCAGCCATGGAGAGAGCCTGCTCCACTTCAGATTCCAGATTAGTGCACTGTAGCTCCTTGAAAGCTGCTAACTCTGCTTCCAAGAGGATGACACTCTCCTTACAATGTTCGGTCCACGACACATCACCTTTATCCCTGATTTTATCTAAACAGTTAGTTAAGATGGGTTGAAAATGCTTAAAGGAAGCACCCCCAAGACTGACAACATCAATAGTCATCTGTATCTAATATTCTAATTCCTCGATTAGTTTCCTCAAAGCTCTTGAATGAGGAGGAGGAGCCGTTGGATAGATCGGACCCGTATACTCATTACGAGTGGATGGAGGAATAACCTCGGAAGGATGGCCTTCATGTATACCTTGGTCCTGGATGAGAGGAGGAGAAGAGGATTCTAAACACTCAATGGGCAATATCTCATCGGCTCCCACTCCCTCAGGATTAGAAGGAATCGATCGAAGCGTTTCATCCTCCCTATCAGCTAAGCACGCAACAGGTGCAGATTTCATCGATCCCCCATCAATTTGGCCCTCTTAAAGTTTTTGGCAGTGGCGGGTTTTCTCTTGCGAATTCTCCTATCATATTCACCTTCCTCTTCAGCAGTAAGGGCCTTTTTACCTAATCTTAAAGAGCGAGGTTCAAGAGCGGACGCTTCCTCAATAACTTTCGCAGCCGCCTTGTCTTCAGGAGGGTCAGCAATTAACGAACCCTCTTCGGTCCCCATAGGAACCTCTTCTTTAGAGGGCTCAATGGTGGGCAACTCCTTTTGGGCTTCGACAGCTCCGACAGCTCCTCGTTCACATGATAGATACTCTTCTATTCCCGATAAACGAGTCTTGGTGGAACCGCTTCTCGATTTGTATAATTCCCGAATCTCACTTATATATGAAGTGTAGATATCAGATTCTAAGGTTTGAGAAGCCTCATTAAACCAGTCGCGGAAGTCCGCAATGGTGGAACAGCCAGGTGGTGAGTTGGGTAAGGTAAAGTGTGCATGAGTCCCTCCGACAGAGAAGAAGTACCACGCGCGGGCCCCTTCGTACAAGTTCCTAACCTGAGCCAATGCCGGGTTAGGATTGCTAACATAAAGCTGACCATATCCAAATTGTCTGGCGAATGGAGAAGGCATATAAGGTTCAATGATGCACTTCTCCCTCAAGCGATAGACCAGATAGCCCAATCTGATCATTAGAAGTCATCTGAAGTTGCCTTCTTCCAAAGAGGACGAGCCTTCGAAAAGAACATCTGTAAAGCTTGTACCCTCTTCATTAGCTCCATCAAAGTTAAGAGTGCAGCAGAAGACTCCATACTTGTCTTCCTAAGACAAAAGCAGTCGAGCCCTGACTATATAGGCATTAGTCCATGTGGCCGACTCCAACCTCTGTACAAAGGGAATATAAGCGTCATCATCTTCAGATACCCCTATCATCAACGAAGGGCAATATAGCACGAACCAGGCTAGTAAGTACGTATACGGCACTGGTACACGGGGTTGGGGAGTTTTCCCAGCTTTCCTCCCAGTAGCCTTAATTTCCCGGGTGCTGACAAGTTCAGAGGTCAACGTCCGTAAGCCACTCCGCACGCAGTCTACCATAGCAATGAGAAGGCTCACTGGCCTCCCATGAGCTAATAAAATAGTTAGGTATACGACCTCAACTAATATCGCCTCAACTGGTTTAGATAGTACTACACACCGCTTTAACCAGATCATGAAGAAGCCAGCGAGGAGAGCCACATTAGAAATAGGAATTGTGGCCTGGTAGTGAAAACTTTCAAATTTTATACCAGCCTCAAACCCATTTTCCATGTGCTCGGTCTTGTAAGCAGCGTTAGAAGCCTTAATTCGGGCCTTAGTATCTTTAAGAGAAATGGTAGCCAGTCGGGTCACGGTCTCATCTTTCTGACCTAAGTTTTGAAAGAGATTGTCCGCCCATACAGTATGCATAAGACCCCCTCCGCGTATCATAACAACCTGAGCACATACGTAGAAGTGGCACATCTACTCCCAAAAGGTAGCGTAAACTTTTGGGTGTGCCACCCTTAAAATGGAGAGCTCTTCAGTAGTGGGGATAAATTCTTCATAGGGCATCCGACCTAATGATAGCCCAGATACTGCTTGCATCTCTTAGAGAGTAAAGCCTAACTCCCCAACAAATGTGAAGAATGCGCAACTGTCCGGGTTGTATCTCTCTAACATGGTGAAGAAATTGGAATAGCTTTGAACAATCCCACGCCGAGTAGCTAACACCGGGATCGTGAGATCCGATTAAGCGAGCGGTTCCTTAATCTTCTCAAGAACAAAATCCACCATCCGGGTCCACTAACTTCCTTCTCCAGAACAAACCCATCCTGGGGATCTGAACGTCTGCGCAGAGAATTCACCATGAGCCACGATGAACTGGTGAATGAAGACATTCGCTAGAAGTGGTGCTTCTTGAGTAAGATCCTCTTTCTCAAATAGGTCGGGTCTCAAGCCCTTGAGTTGTCCCCCAATTTGTGTATGATCTTGTCGACTAAATCCAAGCGACACATTTTCTTTCTCCTTGACTATATCAAAAGTCAAACCTTGGTGATAACTCATATTCAAGAAGTAGGAGAGTGAATACATCATCTTCATATTTGGGAGAAAGAGGAAGTGGTTATTGACTCTCCTTAGCAGCTTTGAATCTTCTACATGTATAATATGGTCATCAGCTACTATGTGATCTCCAAAAATAAACGCCGGTTTAGGGAATTGATCATGGCCGGCAGGAGTCTCCAAGTCTAAGTCGGTGATCAAAGCTCTGAGAGTAGAGCATTGTGGGAATCTGAGCATGCTCGTTCTCTCCGAGTTAGGGAAAGTGCACAACGGAATTCTGCTATGAATGCTAAAAACTTCATTCGCGTCAGGACTACCAATATACCCAAAATGATGCCCTTGCAAAAGCGGCACATGCGGAAAGAACACTACAAAGTCAAAAGCAAAGATTAGTAGCTGAAGTAAGTCGCTGACATAAATCTAAGAGAAGAAACTAGAAACACAAAGGCCAGCCTCGTGTTGTAAATCCCAAACGCGGGAGTCGAGATGCACGTTATAAAGCTCAAAATTACCCCGATCGCAATATCTCTCTTGTCACGTTAAAATCATACCTCTAACCAAATCCATTTATCGACTCTCCCCAATAGAGCGATAAGTCCTTAAAATTGTCCGGATCGTAATATCTTTCCTTGTCACGTTAATATTTCACCTCTGACAATCCAATTCATCTATTAATTCTTTTCGATAGGATGATAGGTCTACAAATAGCTGTTACGTTAACTCTCACATCTAACAGTTCAAAACCCCTCTTTGAACCTTTTTTTTATTCCTTTACATAAGGATAGTAAGTGTTCTCATAAAATCCCCAGCGGGTTAAATTTGTTTTCCAGAATTATCCCTAGTGGTAATAAGGAAATTTTTTTTAAACTCTACTCCATGTGAGAGTTCACGCCAAGTTAATATTACACCTCTGGTACTTGAAACTTCTTTCAGTATTTAGAGCAAAGACATAACATAGGAAAGAATTCTACTGGTCAGTTCTACTCTGGGTGAACGACATGTATCTATCCCCAGTAGATGGAAATTTTCTAGAATTATCTTACGTGATAATAAAGAGAATTTTCTAAATCAGATCTATCATAGAAATCTATGCTAAGTTAAAATCATACCTCTGGCATTTCTCATAATTTTATTGCTTCAGATCAAAACATAACAAATGCAAGAAATAATGAGGAACCAATACCACTTTTTTATTCAAAAGCTAAAAAGAAGTGATACAAAACAGAGATGTTCTTATTGAAAGAACAATACAAGATCAAGTTCACTCATTCATTAAATCAAAAGAAGTAAGGCGAGCTTTGACATCAGAGAGTTTCTCCTCATAGTCAGCTCGTACAATAGCTTTAGCCTTCCTACGCAGCTCGTCCTTAATGGGTATTACTGCAGCAGCCACCTCCTTCTTCGCTCTTTCAAGCACCTGAGCTTCTTTATGATAATTTAGAAGAGTGTCCGTATTCCTGGCGCTGAGGGTATTAACGATAGCTTCTTCACGAGAAAGTTGAGCCTTCAGTCGTAGCACTTCAGCTTCCGCTTCAACGAGCTTTCCACGAATAAAGTCCACAGAAGCAGTCGAAAGTTCTAATTCTTTGTGCCTTTGAGCACTCTGCTCCTATAGCTGTATGACCTGACGCTCTCGCTCGATCAGACTTCGCTCCATCGCCTCACGGCAAGCCACTTCTTCAACCTGAAGGTCGGTAAAAGTAGACACAATTTGTGTCTGAATATCAGCGTGACCTAGGGCTTCAAAGTGCTGCAGTTGTGCCTCTAAACGAGAGATAGCTTCTGAGCAACGCTCAAAGCATTGAGCGTCACCCACACTCTTAACTCCATCTAAGCCCACCTCTAGAAGAGGCTTTAAAGAACCAAAAGTGCCCCGGCCAGCCATTATAACTTCAATTACCTTCTTCGCGAGGCTACTCAAATAGCCTAGGGAGATTTGAAGAAAATTAGGAGCATCTACTGGACTTAAAATAGCAATTGAAGATGACCCCATAGTCCTAGAAGCATGCATACCAAAGTGTAGGTTAACAAGTGACTTGGGTGTAGAAGTCGCCGAAGTAAGGGAAACATCCAAGTGTGAAGGGCTTAATGTCAACGTCATCATAGCCCTCGCTTAGGATGAACTCGGTACACTAACTACCCCTGTCGATGCAAGTGAGATCTTCATCGGTGTTGCCGGGGGAGCAGTTATCATGGACGAGCCAGGCAGAGGCTGCTCTTGCAAAGGAGCTGACACCTGCACAAGCTGTTGTTCTGAAGGAGGAGTCACAGTGGTAGTCTCGGGAGTCGGTGAACCTGCACGCAAAAATGGTCAGAACGCAGAAGGAATGTGTAGAGGAATTCAAAATAGACTAGGCTTACCGATGATATAAAAAGGAAGATAACCAGATGCCTTATCGGACGGGACCTTGGGAGCATCATCAAAAGAAGTAACGTCATCTATAGAATCATGCTCTTCTCCCTCCCCATCATCACCTAGCATGTTGCCAACTCCAGCATCCTCATTATCTCTATCTCCATCAGTTGCATCCCCAGACGAGGAGGCTTCATAGTCTACTTCCTCTTCGTCATCACGCACGACTGAAGACTCAGGTAGGCTTGTGCCGGCAGCCAATTTAGAGTCCCGTCGCCGGACTAAGACTTGAATCACCAATCTGTGGCATTAGTGCTGAAGGAGGAGGGGATGGATTCTCTTCAAGAACCATTGGTTCTAATGTAGGAGCCCTAGGAGAGTCTACTACTGGAGTAGATTCTGCATCTGTAGTTATTAATTCACCTTCTTAGTCTTCAGGAGGATGATAAGAAGAAGCCTCGCTCGACAGGGCTAGACCACTTGAACGGAGCCCAGCTCTGTGTGATAGGCCTGCAACTAAAGATCCATGTTGGTCTTCTTCTTCTACAGCCCTGATAGCATCGGCCATAAATTTTGGTTTCCGCTGGCTTTAAGTAGGAGGAGACTCAACCATCAATTTTCGGCAAGCCCGCTTATCATATTGGCCAGTCTCATCTTTTATAAGATCCCTCTTCCCCATAGCTCTTATTATGGGAGTAACAACCACCCGGGGTTCTTCCACTGGAATAGGCTCAGCTGCTTGTTCCTCTTCTTGTCCAGCAAGCGGGTCCTCGAAAGATAAGTACTCGTCAATCCCTCTCAGACGAGATGTCTTATACCCCCTCCTTGAAGCATACATACGTCTGATTTCCTTCAGACAAGATGTATTCAAGTTATAACCAGAGATCTGAGAAGTAGCAAAATACCAATTGCAGAAACCCATGGAGGTGTAGAAGTTAGGTGTCTTATGAGGAAGCTTGAAGATTGCCTTGGTGCAACCAGCCACGGAACAGTACCAAGCTCTGGCCCCTTCATACAGGTTGCCTACAATCGTGAGCTGAGATTGAGGGTTTCCAATATATAGTTGGTCATACCCAAATTGTCGAGCAAACCTATAGGATTAATATGGCTCAATGAAACACTTGCCGCCTTGCTGAAAGATAAGGTAGCCTGACCTGATGGAGACGAGCTAATGGAAAACACCCTCGTTCAGCTGAGTGAATCCATTAGGACCTGCCATATCCTGAAATGTCGCTCTGTATACCCCACCATTAAAATCAGGGAAACAGTTAAAGATATGGTAGTTAGTGTCTCGTGATAGGATTTGGCGAATCTTAACCATATAAGTCCCCTCCCACTTTGCAGATTCCAGTCGTTATGCAAACAGTATGAATGAGTCACCTGGAGGAGAGGCTACACTCATCATGGTGGGAAAATGGAGCACATACCAAGCCATCAAGTAAGTATAAGGAAGTGACACTCGGGGATTGGGAGTCTTGAAAGTCTTGTTGTCGTCAGACTCCATTTTCGTAACTTGGACAAAATCCAAAGCCAACTCCCTCAGCCTACTCAGCAGACAACACACCATTGCTGAAAGGAGATTCAACGGCTTCCCATGAGCCAAAAGAACTACAGGATAAATCACCTTAGCAGCAAGGACATCAATTGGCCTGGTGGGGACGACACATCGCTTGAGCCATAGCACCAGAAATCCCGCCAACAATGTCACATCCGAGATAAGAATTTGAGCTTGATAGTGGAAGCTTTCAAACTCCGTGTAAGTAGGAAAAATATCCTCTTTAGCTTTGTTTGTATAATGAGAGGTAGCAGCATCAATTCGGGTCTGAGTCTCCTCCAAAGTACACGCAGACAATCTGGTCACTGGAGCCCCCTTATCGGTCAAATTCTAGAACAAGTACTCTACCCAAGATACCTATTTTACGCCACTTCCTTGAGCCCTTGTCTGTTGCATGCAGATATGGAAGTGACACATAACTTCCCAGAGCGTGGAGTAAACTTCAGGGCTAGTTTTCCTTAAAATTTTAAGTTCCGTAGATCCCGGAACAAATTCTTCATATGGCAAATCCCCGAGAAGAAGGCCAGAGACGTTGTGCATCTGGTGAAGAGCGAAGCCTAACTCCCCCCACTGGTGTAAAGAAGGTGCAGGTCTCAGGGTTAGATCGCTCTAAAATAAAGAAAAAGTGATAATGGCTCTGAATGATCCCGAATTTCGTAGCCCGCACAGGAATCTTTAGCCCAGCCTGAGTGAGGGGTGTCTCCAACTCCTCCAAAACAAAATTGGTCATTCGAACCCACCACCCTATCACCGGAGAGTGAACCCAGCCAGGAGATCTCAATCCTTGAGCGGAAAATTCTCCTTTCTTCACCATAAATCTCTTGATAAAAGTATTCCCCGGAGTGGCCACTTCACCGACCGGGTATTCTTTGGCGAACAAGCCTGATTGTATAGCTGTCACCTGTCTGTTATAACTCACTGTGCGAACTCCTTGAAAGGTTAAAGTTCTAAGAGCGACTTTATCATGTTCCTTAACAAGGTCCCAATCCATACGTCTGGGAATGGAAGCACACTGGAAATATGATATGGGGTACATCCTTTCCATATTGGGTAAGAAGAGGTGATGGTCCCCAACTTTTCTCAGCCATTTGTAGTCTCCGTCATAAGTTACATCTACTTCAAAGTCAACAAAATTCCTAAAGAGGAATGCTAGCTTGGCTAACGGTTTATGGCTTAGGTTCTCAAGCTTAACATCCGTAACCAGTATTTGAAGAGTTTCAGGAGAAGCCTGGGTGATCATCTCCACACGGTCCTTCTCAGTAAATCAAAAAACCGGGAGTTCTTAGCATAGATTAAATGTCATATTTGTATCCACGCCATCTTCATGCCCAAAATGATGGCGGAAAGGGAGAGGCTCGTTGTTATGACGCACTGCAAAACAAAGAAGATAATCAGTGAAGTGCAAAAGCAAATCGAAACGCGAAGGACGAACCCTGTGTCAAAAAAAATCAAATGCAAAGGTTTAACCCTGCATTAAAAAAATTTGAACGCAGAGGTCAAACCCTGCGTCGGATGAAATTAAACGCAGAGATCAAATCTCGCGTTATTGAATTTTAAGCATGGAGGTTGATTCCCACTACACTTCAAATTCCAAACGACAGAGTCCTAGCCCCGCGTTTCTGAAATGAGTTTCCTCATTGATTCAAAGTCCAGAACTCGCCATAGAAAGTTTTATGGCCACAAAGGTCATACTTACCACCAACTAAGGGCAACTGAGGCGGCGGCCCGCCCGCCTGAGCCATAGCACCGCTGGCCAGCGCAGACGACGACGAGCCTTGAGCCATGGCGACCTTTGATTTAGAGGGTCGAGAGAGAGTTTTCTTCTTGTGCGCCATTGATATTGTTAGATAAGGAAGATGAACAGTATTCGCTGAAGATAAAATGAAAATTTTTGTTAAAAAACATTTAGAAGAGTCAAATGACTCTTGATTTGACCCCCAGCTGTTAGCTGTGAGCTATCAAATCGGGACGCGATTCTAGGCTAGAATCCCACCCAAACGTGATTTTGGTGTTCGAGTTGGTTGAGCTTCCAAACGCGAGACTCACCCACGTGTTCTAAATTCTTAAGTGCAGAGTTCACCCACACGTTTTGACCATAATAAAAGTAACATCTCGACAACAGAGGCTACGACACAGCTTCAAATAAATAAAGAGAGGCTGACGTTAGCCATCAAGGTGACCAAGGCCGAGAAGAAACCGGTGTATGACAAGAAGTTATGCAACCTCTTGGATTAGTACAAATAGGTTACAGTCAACGATGCTAAAATAGTCAAACTCGACCCGGCACACAGCTCATTCTTCTAAGTGGTTTAACATTCTCACTAAGATTAATAAAGCCAGAAGCCGCACACGGCTCATTCTCCTAAGTGCCTTAACATTCTCACCAAGATTAATGAAGATAGAAGCCGTACACAGCTATTTCTCCTAAGTGCCTTAACATTCCCACTAAGATTAATGAAGCCAGAAGCTGCACACAGCTCATTCTTCTAAGTGCCTTAACATTCCCACTAAGATTAATGAGGCTAAAAGCTGCACGTTAAGTGTTCATCAATGCCTACAAGAATTCTCTGGATAAAAGAATACACCTCATCGCAGATTGAGTGGAGTATCTCAAGGAGCCAGATAAAATCCGAAGAACACACCTCATCGCAGATTGAGTAGAATATTTGAAGGATCCAGACAAAATCTGAAGAAGACACCTCATCATAGATTAAGTGGAGTATCTGAAGGATCCAGACAAAATCCGAAGAACACACCTCATCGCAGATTGAGTGAAGTATCTGAAGGATTCAGACAAAATCCGAAGAATACACCTCATCGCAGATTGAGTGGAGTATCTGAAGGATCCAGACAAAATCCGAAGAACACACCTCATCGCAGATTGAGTGGAGTATCTGAAGGATCAAGATAAAATCCGAAGAACACACCTCATTGCCGATTGAGTAGAGTATCTGAAGGATCCAGACAAAATCCGAAGAACACACCTCATCGCAGATTGAGTGGAGTATCTCAAGGAGCCAGACGAAATCCGGAAAATACACCTCATCGCAGATTGAGTGGAGTATCATAAGGACCCAGACAAATTCGTTGTCATCATCGTTCAGCGATGACTTGGGCTTTAGCTTGTTTGACTAAGTTCATTGTCACCAAGACACAAAAGTTACCTTGTTTGATTCAAGGAAGCAGAATTTCAACACTCTGGCAACCAGGTTCATGATGTCTTCGAATCAGACAAAGCGGACAATCAATCAATAAAATTTTGGGATCTAAACTATTCCGAAATTTCATCCCAGTCAATCACGAACTTTCAAAAACTTTGGAGGGGATTCTGTAGGCTGTCTAAAAATCACAATAGATAGCTGATTCCCATCAAGCTTCAATAAGAAGAGTTACAATCCGACGACTCCTATATCTCGATGATGAAAGTTACAATCAGATAACTTTCATGTCAATAAATGAAAACTACAAATGGAGTACTTTTCACATAGATCAAGAAGAGTTACAAATCAACGATGCTTCCGACAATTGTTAAAAACTCTATTCAGTGATCTTCACAATCAACTATGAGAGTTACAATCTGACGACTTTCACACCCCATAACAGCTAAAGCAAATATTATTAAACAATGGTCCTTACAACGCTCTACAGAAGAGGTTACAAATCAATTAGCCCCTTCTAAATGCAAAATTCATCTTCGCGTTTTAATTCCTAAAACGCAGGCGACCCCTATATTTCCAAGCTTCAACAAGCAAAACGCAAGCGACCCTCGTGTTTCCAAGCTTCAACAAGCAAAACATAGGCGGCCCTCGTGTTTTCGATGTTCGATCAACACCCAACTCCGCGTCTAAATCCTAAGACGCGGAGTTAGGGTCCTGAACGCCAAATTGGGCGTTTGACTCATTCAAACATGAGCCGAACGGTTTTAGAACTATTTTCCCCACGATCTGAGAAAATCACGCCCACTTAGGAGCAGATTAAGGGGGTAGTTACAATCCCTTATCCCCCTATAAAAGCTCAACAAACTCAACAGAGTAGGAGTTGGATTTTGAGGTTGGATCTTTTTGGCAGAGAAGTTTAGGTTTTGAAGATTAGTTCCTTAGAGGGAGAAGATGGAATTTTTTTTTGATCACCAAAGGGGGGATCTCTTGGATTTTCAGCAACAAGAAGATAAAATTTTGGAGCATCTTTCAGCAATAAACAAATCTAGTTGACTTCTTAACCGATTATTTGGTTTTAACAGCTCTTTCCACAGAGTTTTAGCTCGTTCTGAGTTCTTAAACTCGTTAATAGTTATCCATCAAACTTATTACATAAGTTAATTATTCCTATGAGACAAGACGGTCGGATCGTCAACGGAGAGCAAATTCAACGTAAGTATTCGTAGGAGGCACTCCATCGCTACCGTGAAGAACCCAGAATTAAACAAAGGGGAGAATACAAATCATTCTCCTCTCTTTTGTAATCGAAATTCAAATTGTAATTAAGATCGAGAGAATACAAATTAAATTTCTTTCATTTTACTTACTTCAAATTTTCCACCAAACAGCAGGGAAGGAGAAGTTGAAGCTGAGCGAAGTTGTTAGCATGATTCTATCCGAGGAGGTTAGAAGAAAATTATTAAAATCAAAAGGTTCAGGTTCGGCCCTAAATCTCGATCAGAGAGGCCAAAGCCAGAAGAAGGGTAACTAGAATAGGAATAGGTCGAAGTAGAAGAAGAAGAGGTTTAACTCGAAGGTGAGGGCAACCAAAGGGAAGTGTTGGAACTGCGGTCAGGAGGGCCATATGTCTTCAGTATCCAAAACGCCAAAGAAGGATATGAATGAACAGGATGCTCATATCGTGCAAGATGCCTTGATCCTTGCTATGGGCAGTGATTCCGATTTATGGGTTATTAATTCGGGAGCCTCATTACACGCCACTGCTAATAAGAAGCTTATTCAAAACTATATAGCAGGAGACTTTAGAAAAGTATACTTGGGGGACAATGAGCCTAGTAGTATTGTTGGAAGAGATGATGTGAAGATTCAGATGAAGGACTCTAAGTGGAATCTGAAGAATGTCAGACATGTACTGAAGCTGAAGAGGAATCTTGTTTTAGTTGGCCAGTTTGGAGCTGAAGGTTATGTTTCAATATTTACTAGGGATTCATGGAAGATCTCTAACGGTACTATGGTGGTTGATCGCGGTAATTAAATAGGAACTCTCTATCTTACTTCACATGCGAGCAACACCCTCCAATTGTAGCTGGACAGGAAAGTGACGATCTGTGGCACAATAGGTTAGGACACATGAGCGAGAAGGGTATGAAGATTCTACACTCTCAAAGAAAGCAATCTGGCATCGATTCAGTTGAAGTTGGTGTTTGTGAGGATTGCATCTACGAGAAGCAGATGAGGGTCAAATTTTACAAGAGTGGAAGACCACGTAAAGCTTAGAAGCTAGAGCTTATTCATATAGACGTTTGGGGTCCAGCTAACGTGTCTTCTCTTAGCGGATCGACGTACTATATCACCTTTATCGACGATCATTCAAGGAAGGTGTGGGTATACTTCATGAAGCACAAGTCAAAGGTATTTGGGATCTTCAAGAAGTAGAATGCCATGGTAGTAAACGAGACAGATCTAAAGGTGAAGTGTTTGAGATCGGACAATGGTGTAGAATACGAGCTGGAGGAGTTTAAGAAGTTATGTGCTCTGAATGGGATTCATTTAGAGAGGATTACTCTAGGGACATCGCAACAAAATAGTATTGCAGAGAGGATGAACAGGACATTGACAAAACGTGCGAGGAGCATGCGCTTACATGCAGGTCTACCTAAGATGTTTTGGGCGGACGCGGTACATATAACAGCTTATTTGATTAATCATGGACCATCAGTTCCATGAACTTTAGGATTCCAGAAGAGGTTTCGAGTGGCAAATCAGTAAATCTCTCACACTTGTGACCATTGGCTGTGTGGCATATGTTCATATAAGTGACCACATCAGGGACAAGCTAAAAGCTAAGTCGCAAAAGTGTACATTCATTGAATACGATATTGAAGAGTATGGATATCATCTGTGGGATGAGAAGAATAGGAAGATAATCAGGAGGAGAGATATCATATTTAATAAAGAGGTGATGTACAAAGACATGGATAATGATAGGGATAGCCAAAGCAGTGGGAACAACACTAAAGAATATAGGTGGACCTAAGTACATGAATTTGGAGGAACATCCAAATGGGGGAAATAGTGTTAATTCTGACCGAAGAACGATTGAAACTCTAGGTGTAGAGACTATTACCTAGGGCGTAGAGCTTAGGAGGTCATCCATGATACCCAAACTGAATCCTAGATATCTTTCTTCACTAGATTATTTTCTTTTTACCGATAACAGAGAACCGGAGTGTTATGAGGAGGCTATGCAAGTTAGTGAATCTCATAAGTGGGAGCATGTAATGAAAGATGACATGGATTCTCTACACTCGAACGAGACATGAGAGTTAGCCCAGCTACCTGCACAAAAGAAATACTTACCTAACAAGTGGGTCTACTAAGTCAAGTAGGAGAGTGATGTTAGCAAAATATACAAGGACAGATTAGTTGTGAAAGGATTCTAACAGCGGGAAGGAGTGGACTATATGAAAATATTTTCCCCCGTTGTTAAGCTTATAACCATCAGAGTTGTGTTACGCTTAGTAGCTACTAAAAATCTCTACTTTGAGCAGTTAGATTTGAAGACTGCTTTTCTTCATAGTAACTTGGATGAAGTAATTTACATGAAGCAACCTTTTGGCTTTATAGAAGAAGAAAAAGAAGAGATGGTGTGTAGGCTCAAGAAGAGCTTGTAAGGTTGGAAATAAGCTCCAAGATAGTGGTACAAGAAGTTCGATAACTTCATACAGAGCAATGGCTATAAAAGATGCAATTCAGATCATTGTTGCTACTTCAAGAGGTTCGAGTCTAGCTCTATTGTATTATTATTATATGTTGATAATATGTTAGTTGTAGGACTATATTTAGAAGAGATAAAAAAATTAAAGATGTAGTTAGCGAAAGAGTTTACTATGAATGATCTGGGTGCAGCAAAGAAAATTCATGGATACGAATTAGTCGAGATGAAGCTGAAGGGACGTTGAAATTGAGTCAGGCTGAATACATCAAGAAGGTACTTCAGAGATTCAACATGGAGACAGCCAAGCCCGTCAGCACGCTACTTGGAAATCACTTCAAGTTATCTGATGAGTAATCGTCCAAGACAGATGTAGAGAAGGAGCACATGAGTAGAGTGTCATATTCATTAGCCATTTGTAGTCTTATATACGCGATGGTTTTTTTGAGGCTGGATATCACCCATGTAGTGGGAGTTATGAGTAAGTTTGCATGCAATCTAGGGAAGCAGCATTGGGAGCCCGTGAAGTGGATATTAAGATACTTGAGAGGGACTACGGATAAGCCATTGTGTTTCAGGAGGAAGAAATTGGTACTGTAGGGATATGTGGATGCAGATTTTGTCGCTGATCATGCTACAAGGTGAAGTATCACAGGGTATGTTTATACCTTAGCGTCAATAGCAGTGAGCTTGGTCTCACGTTTGTAGGAGATAGTAATATTGTCCACGACTGAGGTAGAGTATGTCAAAGTGACTGAAGCCGGCAAGGAGATGATTTGGTTGATTGGGTGCCTAGAAGACCTGGGTTTGAAGTAGGGGAATCGTTCTTTTTATTGTGATAGACAGAGTGCTATACACATTACCAAGAATCGAGTATATCATTCCAGAATGAAGCACATCAATGTACGTTATCACTTCATACGCTCGTTGATAGAGAATAGCAAGTTACAATTGGAGAAGATTTTGGGGAATCAAAATCCTATGGACATGTTGGCGAAAGTAATGACCATCGAGAAACTAGAATTGTGCGTAACTTCAGTTTGCCTTCACACATAAGAGACGAAGGTGGATCCATACTAAGAAGATAGGCGGGATCCCTAAGATGATATTGATTGAAGAATGGAATTTTTTTTAGGTAGGAGAAGATGCTTGCGAAGATTACGGGAGTTTGGGAGAACTCATTGATGGTGGTTTAGTCTCCAAGTGAGAGATTGTTGGTTTCGAGAGTGTAGACCCAAACCTTGATCAAAATTAACAAAACTAAAAAACTCAGCATCAGTCGACAGACACGCATGGATCGGTCGACCTAATCAATTGTAGGAAACAGAACTGAAAATAGTCGGTCGACCGAAGCAGTGAAACCGGTCGACCGAAACGTGCATGATAAACCCTGTAGAAAATAGGGTTCTGGACGGTTGACCAAAGCAATGCGATCGACCGATGGTGATCAACCAGTCAACCAATGCAATGCTATCAGTCGATTGAAGTTGGGTCAAGCGGTTTTCCTAGTTCGGGTTGGAATCTGTTTCGGGCTGGGTTTATATATATTTCCTAAAACATTTTTAAGGTTATGTGAGGATGTCTTTGAGAGGGTTTTGATGGCATTTTGAGATTAGAGATCTTAGAGAGAGAGAAACCTATTATGAGCATTGTAATCTTCTTCAATTAATCAAAAAATTTCTAGTGGGCTCCCGAGAACGTAAGCACATTTGTCAAATCTTATTAAATTTGGTGTTTTCTTTTTTTTCTTTATTTCCTACTAGTTCTTGGATTTGCTGTGATTTCTTGCTTGTTATACTTTTGACACAAGATCCTAAGGGGTACGGGCTGCCGTGTGTTCAACCCTAACAAGAGACAAATATAATATTCTTGTAATCTTAATAGAGAGTGTAACCGGGTTCAAAGTTATTGTGAGAGAGGGTTTTGTAGTTTTTGTTCGTGCAAAATATTGTAATTTGGAGGTGATAATTGATTGTTTTTGATTCTATGGTTTTCTTTATTGAGAGTTTGTCACATTAACTTTTGAGTGACGTTCTATTTGCTACGTTTGCCAATTTTCATGATTTTTGCAGAATCTAAAATCCCAACTAGTTGTATCAGAGTAGGGTTCAGTAGTTCGTAGAGGTTCGAATGATATGCAATTGGTGAAGGCATTAGCGATCAAGGTGCAATGATAAACATCGAGAGACAAAGAGAAAAGTGCAGAGACGTGGAGGATGCCAGAGACTGATCATAGTGGTGGCGTGGTGAGGTCAAGTGCCAACGAGATCGGATGTGTAAGAGGCTGAGCATAGCTATGTTAGCGGCTAGTTTTCTTATGAGGCAGTGCTAGGTTTGAGCTTGAAGTTAGTTATTGAAGGAGTCACATGAACCCATCATGTAGTGTGAGAAGAAGTCAGCAAGAAAAGGAGGAACTTCCTGCAAATTCTATTCACATGAGTAAATGTGTATCTGGTGTGTCCAGATCAACTTTTTAGACTAATTTGTGATGGCCCTAGGTTCACACAAGGTTGCAGTCCAAGGTGAATCCAAAGATGTTAAACCTGCCATGCACCCACATAGTGCATTAACACGTTTCACCAATCATAGTAATATCCTCTAGTGGAACCAAAAAGAAGTGTAGGTACAAAACAAAAAAAAACATATGATAGTAGTACAATGGACATGATGGATACATAAGAGATAGCCAAATAATAATATAATGTCTCAAATGAACAAAATAAAATATAACTGAAATGGGAACAAGTGTAATATGTCTTAATACATCGAGTCAAATGAAGTATCACTAAGGCACTCGGCCTTTACAAAAATGAAATACAAACTCTAATGTCTAAATAAAAATATAAAACTACAGTGGATCCTCTAATGGTAAAATCATGCTACGACGACTATGCTAGAACTCTGTCATCCTGCGGCTGACCAAAACTCTGAGCTGCCTGAAAAGAAATTTAAAATAAAAAGAGAAACAACACGAGCATCAGAGTACTAAAACAAAATCGCCTCCATCCATCCCAGGGAAGGACTGCTAGATGAAGTGGAGGCTCTACCTATTAAGTATTGTCTACCTAGATTATTTTTCCCATATCTACTAGAAAATAATAATTAGAAACCAACAACACGAGACTGGTAAGTCGAGTGAAATAATCCAAATAAAGAAACCCTCATGTATATATCATATGTCTCAAATTATGAATCGTTAATTATTGGTCCCAACTAGTAAGTAAAAGAGAAGCAGTACATGAGAGTAAAACTAGAACTTCAAACGTTAAACATGAAGAGCCATATCAAAACTCAGACTACCCTCGAGTAGTTAGCAGAAACATATGGAATATCATCCAGCATAATCATCTCCATAGAACAGGCTATACGTGCTAAATATCCAAATCATACCCTACTCTCGGGTGCTCTAGCATGGGATCAACACTACAACTATGTATGTATCTATGTATGTATATATATATATATATATA